>OX155969.1:20765626-20767205 GCA_944548615.1 Micropterix aruncella | reverse complement strand
GGGCAACGCCGGGTAATACCACTCGTATATATATATATATATATATATATATATATATATATATATATATATATATATATATATATATATATATACATATATACATATATACATATATACATATATATATATATATATATATATATATGTATATATATACATATATATATATATATATATATATATATATATATATATATATATATATATATATATATATATATATATATATATATATATATATATATATATATATATATATATATATATATATATATATATATATATATATATATATATATATATATATATATATATATATATATATATATATATATATATATATATATATATATATATATTTTATTTCCTATTACTTTGCCTATTTCCATTCCCTAAAGTTATGGCCTCATGTTCTGGGGAATGGCGGCAAATGTTATAAGGATCTTTCGCCTACAAAAACGAGCGATTAGAAATCTGTTCTCAATATGTTCGCTAACATCTTGCAAGCAGTACTTCATCGAATCTGGTATCATGACATTGTACGCCGCGTATATAAACAAAACATCATGTATACGAGAAAAAATATCGAGACTACCTCAACTAACTCAAATATTCATTCGCATAATACGCGAAATAAAGAGGACTTGCGTCATTTTAAGGTGCGTCTGAGTAAGGTTCGGAATAGCTTTCTCTGCCAATCTTACTTATTCTACAACAAACTTCCATTACACATCAGGGGCCTTGGGGAGGTTCACTTAAAGAAAAAGGTACAGGGTATTTTGACTAAAAACCCCATTATAGCATTGAGGATTTCGACAATATCAATTTTTCGCAGCTCTATTGACCTAGGTACTTGACTATTATTATACCTTATTCTCTCTATTATTGACTATTTTACAATTGCGTTTTTTTTTCGTCTTCCAACTATTTATTGACTATAATTAATATTACTGATTTCTTTGTATTTGTGTTTTTTCTTTAAAATATCTTCCCGTATGATAATTTGTGAAATTATCCAATATTTGTTTGATTATTTAGTACTTAGGATTATATAGAAAATTAGATAGAAAATTTTACGAAATTACTTAAGAATTTTGATTGAAAATATTGGAAAATGTTGTTTCCTCTACATATATAACCTAGAAAATCTGCGCTTGGATGTTCAACGTTCATACCTTGCAATACCGACGTTCATATCTTATACCTTAATAGGTATTTATTTAAATATTATACTTGTTATTTTTATTACTTTTGACATAACCAAGTGTAGGAACTCCTATCAACTGGTTTAAAATAAACTAATATATATATATATATATATATATATATATATATATATATATATATATATATATATATATATATATATATATATATATATATATATATATATATATATATATATATATATATATATATATATATATATATATATATATATATATATATATATATATATATATATATATATATATATATATATATATATATATATATATATATATATATATATATATATCTTAATATATATAAATTACGTGTCACGTTGTTTGTCCGCGATGGACTCCTAAACTAC
>OX155969.1:20565626-20760626 GCA_944548615.1 Micropterix aruncella | reverse complement strand
TCGATCCGTAAGCCACTCGATCCCGAGTGACCATGGCGGGAAAATGGCACCTCGGTCCGCAAAATTTAAACTTTATAACCGCTTACGTCAGGCCCGCAAGCAAACTCGAATCGAATCTGACAAAATCTGGTAGTAAGAGCTTGAGGTCGGCCCGCTGGATTCCCTACCCAGTTTCTCGAGGTACGACGTTGGCCTTTTACGGGCGTATTGGTGGAGCTATACAGTGGACTGTGTTGTCCCTAATTCTCTGAGTAATCACCTCGCGGCTGAAAGAACGATACTTATTATTATACCAGCTTGATGTGTCGGGTTCCCCAGTCGTAGATGACAGCTCCAAAGTGTATTAGATATATGGTAAATATACCTAATACACATATCTTCTGTTGGCTAGCCGCTGCTGTCCAAACCAACGCACAAACAAATATACAAACCAGACTACTTGGACAAATATGAAGAGAAGTACAATTATCAGCTTTCAAGGGTCTTATTTATGCGCTGTTTTAGGCAGCATCCAGAATCGAAAAAAGCAATTAGCATGTTTTGCTGTATATAATCGAAGCTATTGTAAATGATACCTATTTTGCATATAACGTCAATAGATTTCATGTGCCAAAAGATAGACATTTGAAAAATGGCCATACAGAAGAATGCTGAAGATATTTTGGACAACCGTGGTGCTTATTGTAGACTTTTTGCAGCGGATTGTAAAGCAGTTGGAGTTGCTAAATACCATCAGAAGAAGAAAACTGCACATTTTTGGTTATAATAATAATAATAATTAGGCGCTTTATTTGCTCAAACAAAAAGGCGAGCTTATTGCCTAAAAGCAATATATTACAGATAACCTTAATCTAGTGGAATAACATGTTATTCCGTAAAAATAAACCAATAAATTAAATTTTAAACATTTAAATTCAGCATTAAAACAAAACAATAAATTTAAGAAAAAACAAGATATAAACCTATAATGACGCAGGGGACGCAATAGGGAGGAAAAAAATAGGGAAAAATAAAGAAAAGGTTTATGAGCGTGGGTTCAAGTGTTCTTTGAGACTGCGTTTGAAGCAAAACAAACAGGGTGTTATCCTTAGATGCGTGGGTAAAGCATCCCAGAGACCGGCTCCACGTACAGAGAAGGAGTGCGAGAAGAAATCACTACTGTGACTAGGGATCGAGAGCAGTAGGTTGTCTTCAGATCTTAGAGGGCGCCCGTGAGAAGATAGAGGTTTGAACCTACTTATAAGATAGTTCGGAGCGGCCCCCTTCAGGATTCTGAAGAGCAAACCTAGGACTCTCGTATCTCTCCTTTCTCGGGTCGTCAGCCAGTGAAGTCTCCTTCTGTGCTCCGTAATATGGTCAAGCTTTCTTAGGTATTAAATGAATCGAATGTAGACATTTGGAGTTCCCAAGGTTATGTCATTGGGAACTCCTACTACAGTCTCCTGGAGAAAATAATAATATATGTCGAGGCATTGATTATAAAGGGTCTTAGATTGCTCAATGCTGTATTAACTTTTAGCAGCTAGGATTTTACTTTGAAACGCAACTTAGATCGCACTCATAATAGTTTCAAACATTTATTAATCTTCTATTGTGTTCATTAGCCCAGTAGATGGCGCTCTAAACATGCCTATACGGTATTCTATCTCAAAATAAAACAAAATCATAGCTCTTATAATGTTTTTATTATTTACATAAGGATGTCAATTTCAATTCAATTTCAACCATATAGGTTTCAATTCATAATGATTGGGCGCTTTAGTGTTCAAATATATTAATAGGTGGCATTACAATCTCTCCGTATTATTTTTATGATATAATCAGCCTATATAAAAATGCGATAGATGCCACTAATAATTAGTGTTATTATTTTTAATATCATGAGTTAAATATTAATAATGAAAATGTCCTTAATAAAAAAAACGGTTGTGTCAATCTAAGACTTTCCCGGCAAGCAGACAAACCCGTGCCTCAACCCCCTTCCCCCGGGAGGGGTGAAGGGGGTTGCACACTCATTTTAAACACACATCCCATTTTAACAACTCATTTTTAACACATCTCATTTTGCACACTCATTTTCAACGCCATATACACGTTAGGGGAACAACATGTAGATGGCACATCCATTAATCTTCTCTGATGTTCAATATGGCGGCGTTAGTGCTATGGCAGTATGGCAGCGCACTATAAATGGCGCTCTAAACACGCCTATACGGTATTCTATCTCGAAATAATGTAATATTATAATAACAAATGATTTTTTTAATCATCGCTCATTTTATTTTAATATTATTTACATGATGATGTCAATTTTTAATTTGGTATGTTTACAGGTTTCAATACGTAATAATTGAATTGAATTAAATATATAAATGCGATAGATGGCACTAATAATTAAATGGGATTATTATTAGCATTGGTTAACTTATAAGGTTTTTATAAACAACCAGTCCCTTATAAAAATCATTCATTATCAATGTTAGATACCAATGTTCATTACCAATAGATGGATAAATGACTATTAGTGTCCTTGTACCCGCATGTCGCCGGCGCAGAAGGGTTGCCAAAGGTACTATGACATTGAGCAATCTATTACAATATATAATCAATGGTTTTACCTATGGTTTTGTAGCCACGTGGACTGAGTCATATAGGCGTCAGAGTTGGATATATAATATTTTATTAATCTCGTGCAAACAAACAATTGGAAACGATTTAAAATAATTTGAAGTAATTTCAAATAAATATTGAAATTAATATCGTGCTTTTTTTTCCAAAAATATAAAATAGGTAAGTAGATTCAGTCGCTTATTTGTTTGGTGCTATAAGATATAAACCTCCTGTGGGACACAAAAACATCTGCTGCTCACAATGTAAAGTTGACCTTTTGTCTATAATACCTACGCATTGTTGCAGGCAATCGCCCGATCTACAAACGTTTTAGATTAAAATCTAAGGAAGTTGTAATAATTATTTATTTACTCTTTCTTTCAACATTGTGCATTGTTCGCGTTGCTCTTTGACTTTTCAGCGTTGCACGGTTTTGTATGTGATTTATGCGAATCAGTCGAAGACCTTGATGCAAACAAGACGATAATACCATACTTAGTTGGTTGCTCATAGCGACTATGATTGGCAGTTACTGTTAGGTAAGCGATTTTACAAATACATATGAAGGATCACTGGGAAAAAGGATTTTTTTTTTGTAAAAATGAGATAAAATCACATCACATCAATCTGCCCTTAAATGAAGAGAGAAGAAAAAGTAATACGGAAAAGAATGGTCAAAGTCCACACGGTGACCACCGTCACCGACCTTGAACATTCTTTTCTGCCAGGTCCAGAGGTGGAGTACCAGGATAACCCTCCAGTTGTTACTGAAGGAGGGCCTCCGTTTTCGCTTTTTACCGAGGTATAATTTAATTAAAATGTATTTTGAAAAAAATCTCAAATATTAATATTATTGCAGTATTATTATATTATAGTTTTCGCATTTTTAGTTATATTATAGTTATATTATATTATAGTCATCGCAGTGTATAGTTTAGGTAAAATGTTTTTTATTAGAAACTCGAATATGTTTGGTTTAAAGACAATATATATATTTTTCCCACTCAAACCCTTACTAAAATGATTTTTTATCTTATTAATTTCTTAAAATGGAATTACAAACAAGATTAAATATTAATATTGATTCGCCTTAAATCATGAATTCCAGCGCTGAAATAATGCGATATTGTTATTCCTGTGATTGTTTTAACTTGTATTAACGTGCTATTGGAACTAGGATTTATTCCCGAAAATTATTCTTAGAATTAACGTGGTTCTTGGGGTATTTTATTAAGTACTAGCTAACCCGACAGACGTTGTCATGTCCAAATATTAGTATGACATTAAGGATTTTGCCAATATCGAAATGTCTCAATTCTCCTGACTCTCTTGACTATCTTTATTCTTTCTATATTTGACTAGATGATCCGACAGACGTTTTCATGTCCAAATTTTAGTTAAAAAGCCAATTTATGACACTAAGGATTTTGCCAATATCGAATTGTCTCAATTCTCCTGACTCTCTTGACTATCTTTATTCTTTCTATATTTGACTAGATGATCCGACAGACGTTTTCATGTCCAAATTTTAGTTAAAAAGCCAATTTATGACACTAAGGATTTTGCCAATATCGAATTGTCTCAATTCTCCTGACTCTCTTGACTATCTTTATTCTTTCTATATTTGACTAGATGACCCGACAGACGTTGTCATGTCCAAATATTAGTATGACATTAAGGATTTTGCCAATATCGAATTGTCTCAATTCTCCTGACTCTCTTGACTATCTTTATTCTTTCTATTGCTGACTAGCTGATCCGACAGACGTTTTCATGTCCAAATTTAAATTAAAAAACCCAATTTTTGACTTTAAGGTTTTGGCTATATTGAATTGTCTCAGTTCTCTTGACTCTCTTGCCAATTTTTATTCATTCTATTATTGACTAGCTGACCCGACAGACGTTGTCATGTACACATTTCAACAAATTTTTTTGTGATCGTTTTGTGAATTTTATGAATACTACGGAGAAATAGAATACCATATACGATATTAGTGTATTGGAACTTAATCTCGCGTAATTATTACGTATTAAAACCTGTATATCAAATAAAAATTTACATCTTTATGTAAATAATATTAATATCAAAAAGAGCTAGGATTTAAAAGTTCGTTTGTTATTATATTATTACTTTATTTCGAGATAGGATACCGTATATAGGCGTGTTTAGAGCGCCATTTATAGTGCGCCGCCATACTGCCATAGCACGAACGCCGCCATATTGAACATAAGAGAAGATTAATAAATGTTTGAAAACATGAGTGCCGCCTACACGTTGCGCTTCGCTATGAAATCTTAGCTGAAAAATCATGAGACAATTCGATATTGGCAAAATCCTTAACCCCTCGAGCCTCAGAGGGACCGATCGGACTCAAACGTTTAAGCACAGTTGCGCATCGTTGGGACCGATCGGACTCTAAAGTTAGTATTCTAAAGTTCTAATATGCAACAATTCTAAAGTGCAACAACGGTTTGGGAGAAGTTAATACTTTGGTCGGCCGCCATAATAAATCTAAAATTTCCAAAATTATACATAGTCTTTCAAAGACATGCACTCGCGAAATCTCGCGGCTCGAGGGTATAATGTCATAAATTGGATTTTTAGCTAAAATTTGGACATGAAAACGTCTGTCGGATCATCTAGTCAACAATAGGAAGAATAAAGATAGTCAGGAGAATTGAGACAATTTGATATTAGCAAAATCCTTAATGTCATAAATTGTTGGACATGACAACGTCTGTCGGGTTAGCTAGTACTTAAAAAATACCCCAAGAACCACGTTAATTCTAAGAAGCATTTTCGGGAATAAATCCTAGTTCCAATAGCACGTAAATATAAGTTAAAACAATCACAGAAATTACAATATCGCATTATTTCAGCGCTGGAATTCATGATTTAAAGAGATTACCGATTTAATTGCGTAGCGTGTTCAGTGATAGTGACGTTTATTTACACTCATAATGAAATCTGAACGCGTATTATAAATTATGTATTAATTAATACGAGTCCAGTTATAGCACAAGCTATACGTACATATATAGGCGTTGGGGGCGGTGTGGGGCGTTCCATAACGGCCCCAGATCGGGCCCTCTCATCATCATCATCAGCCGGTTGACGTCTACTGTTGGACATAGGCCTCCCCCATAGAATGCCACGACGAGCGGTCGTGAGCCGCCTCCATCCACCTATTTCCTGCGAACTTGGCTATGTCGTCGGTCCATCTTGTGGGGGCCGTTCCACACTTCGTCTGCCGGTTCGTTGTCGCCATTCGAGAAGCTTTTTTCCCCAATGGTTGTCGGTTCTACGAGCTATATGGCCTGTCCATTGCCTGTTCAAGTTGGTAATTTTATAAGCTATATCATTGACCTTGGTTCTTTTGCGGATATCCTCATTTCGGATCCTATGACGCAGTGAAACTCTAAGCATTGCTCTCTCGATGGCTCGTTGCGCAACTTTGAGCTTGTGTATGAGGCCAATAGTTAGCGACCACGTCTCAGTGCCATATGTCACTGGCAACATGCACTGATTATGTACATTTTCGGGGACTCCAGATCCAGCATCCTCAAACACAATTGGTGTATTGTGGTGTAGAAATCCAGCGTAGGAGATTAGAGAGCTAATGGGCCCAGTGTAGTTGGGCCACTATCCATGTATTAGGGCCGGACCAACTCATCCGGTAGCCTCCATGCAGAAGTGCAAGCCCGGCTAGGACCCTGTGTCTGCGGGCCAGTTTCCCTGGGTGTACGAATTATCACTTGCATTCTCTAATATGGGTGGCTGTTCGCGAGAGATCGATTCTTAGAAGCTTATATTCCTCTTTCACACGCTCGAGCCACCCCATAACAGACATAAATAACAGACACTGAAACAAAATACGGCTCATTCAAATATTAAAATCATCCGCAAGGAAGTCCTAACTAAATACGCGGGACAAAATTCCATGAAAGGTCCTGGTAATAATATATCGCCGTCTTTAAGGGCCGAAGACCCCTAATTAATTATCAGCCTGTCATTTCTCGCAGTGGATATATCGAGGGTGTCGACCGATAACAAAAAATCGTAAACGCGGCAAGCCGCTCGCGCAACCCTCTTATATTAAAACAAATGTGGTAATCTCAAAATAATCGCAATGTTTGAGGTAATTAGGAGGCTATTAATTATTCGACTGAAAGCTTGGATAAAATCAAATACTTATAATTTTGCTAGCTATTCGAAGTAATTTTAAGTACTAAATATGATGTATTGTTAATGTTTAATCTACTATTTTTGCTATAAACCTAATGATAATGTAGTAGTAATACATATTATAGAAAATTACCTTCAATGAAGGTGAGATTAATTTAAGTTAAAAATGTAAGCCTGATTAAATAATATGTACTCTCGCTAAGCCACACCCCTTAACCCTCAGTGGGCCGGTCTCTTAACCGCCGCCATTGCCTTTTAACCAATCACGGGTTAGAGTGGCGGGGCTTTAGCGAGGCTAGTGAACGATTTTGGAAAATCGAACAGTCACAAAAATACCGAGGTCGAGAATGAACGACCCTTAAGCGGCGGGACAATAGTTGTACATACGGCAGCCCTTGGCTGGTCTCGTACTCGCGCGCATAATTTAAGTGTATACTGTAACTCACGAGTAAATTGAGGGACAATAAACGTTCTTTTGAAATAAACTCTTTCACTGTGTGATCATCTAATAGAGTGTGAACCAGATACGGGAGACTACTCGGCGGCCAGGAAGAACGAGAGAACGCGAAGGTAAATAACATTTACAGTCCACAAAAACCACCCTTCAGCAGTGGGAGAAACTCACAGAAAATAACTGATGGATTTTATAACCAGAAGTGGTCCTTCGAGCCGGATGAAAAATAAAGAAAAGAACCTTGAAAAATAAATTGTACGATGGAGTCGACCGCAGAAAAATCGAACGTATCGAGGCGGACCTGGTCACAAAGCAGCAGGAGGAGTGAAAGAGTTCAGGAAGTGAAAGAAGCATCAGAACAGCTGAGGCGGGTCACCAGAGAACAAGCAAAGGTAGCCGCGGAAAAGAAAAAATTGGAATCAGAGGCGATAACGCAAAGGGAACAACTCCGTGCGACCGAAGAGATAGCGACGGCAAAACGCAGATCGGAGGCGGCAGGGGCGGCGGCTGCGATTCAAGTGCAACATGCAGATTTAGAAGCTGAATTGCAGATGCTAGAAGCAGACCGTCAGCACGCACTTAGAGTGTTAGACGTAGTTTCCGAAGCTTACGACTCAGAAAAAAGCGGAGAATGGGAGACAAGAAGTTACGCCGATCTTGAAGAAACAGCAGGTCGTACTACGCTGTGGGCAGAGACGCAAGCACCGCTGACTTCATATAGTGAACCCGACCAAATAAAACCACGAAATGAAGAGCGATACCGCGGCAGGAGAGAAGAAGAATCGGACGAGGCGATGCAGCACGAGGCGGGCGCGGCTGCAGCTCACGGGTCAACACGTCGCGCGGCGCACGGGGGGATGCGGCTCGAGGCGGGCGCGGCGGCACCTCACGGGGCAACACATCGCGCGGCACACGAGGGGATGCGGCTCGAGGCGGGCGCGGTGGCACCTCACGGAGCAACACATCGCGCGGCGCACGAGGGGATGCGGCTCGAGGCGGGCGCGGCGGCACCTCACGGAGCAGCGCATCGCGCAGCGGGCGGCGAAATCGCGACGGAAGCGGACGCGGCGGCCACAGACGCCGCCGCGGCCGCTGGCTCCAGCACAGGAGACGGGTCCGATGACAGCGCGAGCAAAAAATTAATAAGCCAGGTATGTCGAGTAATTTCAATAGCCTCCTCGAAGCCGCAATATAACAAAGAACTTCCACCCTTTAGTGGAGATCCACTTCAGTTTTTAGCCTTTAAATCGATTTTTAACCAGTCCACCGAAGTTATAGGTCTGAATGACGAACAAAACTTACTTCGCTTGCAATCCGCGATACGCGGACGAGCAAGAGATTGCGTTTCAGGGTTACTTTTATCCCCTGCGAACGTTGGCGAAATAATGAAAACATTAGAGACGTTATTTGGAAATCCAAATGTAATTATTCAGCGCACACTAGCTGATTTACGTAAAACCAGGGACCTCTCTGAATTTATAGAAGCAGAGGAATTGTTGCAATTTGCTTGCCAAGTTAAGAATCTGGTGGCCACAGTAAAATCAGTAAATAGGATTGAGCACCTATGGAACCCAGAACTTTTAGGTTCTCTTGTAGCGAAGTTGCCAAAAAACTTATTAACATTGTGGCTAGGAGATAAAGGAAAGGGTAAACCAGACGAACCGGTTATCATACGCTTCGCATCTTGGCTAGAAACACTAGCGATAGACTCGCAAGATGCGGGAATAGGTCCATTAGACAGCGGTAGAAAAAATCAAGTAGTAGCGCGCGATAAAAAGTATAAACAGCAAAATCATAAAAATTACGTTCTTAACATGACTGAGCAGTCTCGTATGAAATGCCCAAATTGTACCGGCGATCATTTTCTCAGCAAATGCGAAAGGTTTAAAAAACTTTCCCTAGACTCTCGCTGGGGAGTCGTAAAATCACTTAAGCGATGCTTTAAATGCCTTGCACCTTCGCACGGCAGGAAAAACTGCCCAGCCTATAAAAGGTTTCCTCGATTTAAGTATCATTTCTTACTTACTGCCGCGGACGCGGCGCTCGGCGGAACCGAGATAATTACGGCAACAGCCGAAGGTGAAACACAGACCGGGGCTATTGTCGCGCATACAGTAGCCAACAACAGAGTCCTCTTGCAAGTTTTACCGATAACGTTAATAGGACCAAAGGGGAGAAAGGTAGTTTACGCGCTTTTAGACAGCGGATCGACGGTCTCTATAATAGACCGCGAAGTCGCGCAAGAGCTGAATATTAGAGGGCCTCCCACCAATATGGAGGTATGTGGTATAGGAAGTATGAAAACTTCTTCTAAAGGGGCTGAAACAGTCTCGTTTCAAATAAGGGGGGAATTGGGCCGTAAGGTTTTCGACGTGCAGGCTTATAGTATTGCGGCGTTAAACCTTCCGAAATTAAAAAATTTATCGGCGGCCGCCTCTGATTTTGACACTTTGACTGCGGTGAAAGTCGACAAAATATCAGATGTCCAACCGCGCCTACTAATCGGGGCTAATTGTTGGGAATTAATCGTTTCACGCGGATTAAGGCGCATTAATGACGAATTATCGTTGTCAAAAACACTACTGGGCTGGGTTCCAGTGGGACGAGTATCTGTAGATAGGCAAAATGACGCATTACATAGCTTCTGCCTAAGTGATAGCGGTAGCAATGACGCGTCTCTTCAGAGATTACTCGAGGAAAACCTCAGATTAGAGCAAGACTGGCCGAATAAAAAGCGAGAACTTGCGGACTCGGTAAGGTCTAAAAAATTATTGGAATCCACTACTTCGTTAAACGGCGGGGTATGGCACACGGGGTTGCTCTGGCGAGATGACAGACGTGTTCTTCCTGATAGCCGACCTATGGCGCTAGCTCGACTTCACGCCGTCGAGAGAAAAATGGACAGAGATCGGACTTATGGAGACGCTTATTGTCAGAAAATGGACAAGTACTTAGCAGAAGGTTACGCCGAAGAAGTAGACCCTTCCAAATTAGCCGGCCGAACTGATATATGGTTTTTACCACACTTGGGTGTCTGTAGCGCCGCCAAAGGAAACAAGCTTAGGATCGTGCATGACGCTGCTGCTAGCGTAAAGGGAGTATCTCTAAATAGCTTACTGATAACGGGGCCAGACTATAATCAAAGCATAACAGGTATACTTTTTAGGTTCCGCGAGCATCCGGTGGCTTTTACCGCCGATATTGGGGACATGTTCATGCGTATTAAGGTGATCGAGGACGATACCTATAGTCAGTTGTTCCTTTGGCGGGGATATCGGCGCGATATAGAACCTCGTATCCTAAAAATGTCCTCTTTAATATTCGGTTCTCGGTCATCCCCGACATCAGCCCTCTATATCCGAAATAAAAACGCTGAACGTTTCAAGAATCAGTACCCTCTAGCAGTGGAGGCTATCACAGACCATCACTTTATGGACGACCTTGCTTTCGGGTCTTCTTCAATAGAAGAAGCTCGTAACGTGATAAAAAACATAATTTACATCCATCAACAAGGGAATTTTTTCTTAAAGGGCTGGGCGTCTAATTATCAAAGCGTTTTGAACGAAATACCCGAAGAAAGGAAAGCTACCCATAATATTGCTCTGGAGAAAGGAGAGATAAGCTCTCAACGGCTTTTAGGGTTAGAATGGTTGCCAGAAAGTGACCAACTTACATTTAATTTTAGGTTAGAAAAACTCGATGACGCCTTAAAAACGGGCCAGAGAGTGCCAACGAAACGAGAGGCTCTTAAGGTAGTAATGTCAATTTATGACCCACTCGGGGTATTAAGCCCAATAACTATCCGAGCCAAAATTCTAATGCAAAAGGTGTGGACCAGCGGTGTAGCCTGGGATGAGGAGGTCACACAAGATATTTTCAAAGGTTGGGGTGAATGGATAAATGCCCTTCGCTCAGCGAAGGACGTAAAGATTTCACGCTATCACGGCGTAACAAAGAATCCCTCCGAAAATAGACAATTACACATATATTGTGACGCGTCTCAAGAGGCTATGTGCGCTGTCGCGTATATGAGAATAGCCAGACCAGGCGAAGAACCGACCACATCCTTTATCGCAAGTAAAACCAGAGTCGCGCCGTTAAAAAAAATGACAATACCGCGTTTAGAACTGACAGCAGCACTATTAGGCGCCGAACTAGCAAAAAAAATCACTAGCGAGTACAAAATTAAATTTCATGAAAAGATTTTATGGACCGACTCGATGAACGTACTTTGGTGGATACGTTCAAGTAGCTCCGACCACCAACAATTTGTCTCTAACCGTCTGGGAGTATTGGACGAACTGACTACCCCGGAGGAGTGGAGATGGTTAAGCGGAAATAGTAATCCTGCAGATGAAGCTACGAGAGCGACGTCAAAAATTGACCTCTCGCCCGAGAGCCGTTGGCTGAATGGTCCTGAATACCTTAGACAGCCACCAGAGGTATGGCCGGCAAAGGTTCCCCATCAACCCGGGGAAAAGGATAAGATATCCCTCGAGTATAAACCATTGGCGGTATTTGCGCTACACGCTGTACCTACGAGCACAATAGATGTCGCGAGATTCTCCCAACATCGCAGATTATTGCGCGTAGGGGCCTACGTTAGGAAGTTTATTCAACTATGTAGAGGTGCCACAAATAACTGCATTTTAAACGGACAAGACATTGCCAGCGCTGAAATAATATTATTAAAGGAGTCGCAGAGTCGTTCTTTTAAGAAAGAAATAGAACTTATACGAGTGAAAGGGACTTTACCTAGGAATAGCCGTTTGATAGGTTTAAATGCGTACTTAGACGAGCGGGGCTTAACCCTTCAGGCCTCGGCCCCTCAGCCGATTGACAAGTTGATGTCCCAAAAAAATTTAGTAAAAATTAGTAAAAAAAATTAATTATGACACTATCTCACCAAAACATTAATTAATGCCAAACCACTGTATCCATAATTAAAATAAAACATATTAACATAATAAAACATAATAAAATAAAATAAATTAAATTAAAATGAAACTAAAACGGGGTCGTCACGCTGCATCGTGTTTTGGCCGATATCGGCCAATCGGGGCTTGAGGGGTTAATAAGAGTAGGCGGCCGCATCGCAAATGCGCCGGGTATACCACACGACACTAAGTATCCCATAATACTTGACGGCCGGGATCGCTATACACAACTACTGGTGGTAAGAACTCATGAGGAGATGGCTCATTCCGGGGTTGAAACGACATTGGCCAGCCTACGCCAGAGGTTCTGGCTAATTAGTCCCCGTCAAACGGTCAAAAAATTTATATACCAGTGTATGCTGTGCAAAATGAGAAGGGCAAAACCAGTCACAGCGTTGATGGGACAACTCCCGATGTCACGTTTGCAGCATCATACGAGGTGTTTTAACGCCGTAGGCGTAGACTACTTCGGGCCGGTTCAGGTGACTATACGAAGAAAAGTGGAGAAACGATATGGCGTGTTGTTCTCTTGTCTAACCACACGAGCGGTTCACATTGAATTAGCATATGATTTGTCTACTAATTCGACAATACAAGCGATAAGAAGATTCATAGCCCGGCGGGGCAAACCAAGGGTGATAATGTCAGATAATGGATCTAATCTAAAAGGTGCGAGTGCCGAATTGAAGAAGGTCGTTTCAGAGATTGACGATGAACGTATCCGTGAACGTTTAAGTAACGACCAGATTGACTGGAGGTTTATACCACCTGCTTCTCCCCATCATGGCGGCTGCTGGGAATCGATGGTTAAGTCAGCCAAAAGAGCTTTGTACGCCATATTGAAAGAAAGAGCGCCTTCTGTGGAAATGATGCAGACCTTATTGGCTGAAGTGGAGTCAATCCTTAATCAGCGGCCTATCTCGCACATCACTATAGACAGTCGAGACCAGGAGCCACTTACGCCGCAAAGCTTTTTGTTAGGACACTCTAACAGCACCGCTATGGGTAAATTTACCATTGGAGATTTATGTAACCGTAAACATTGGAGACAGACCCAAGCTCTAGCTGACGCTTTTTGGAATAGGTGGTCTAAAGAAGTACTACCTATGCTAGTCTCTCGACCTAAATGGAAGGAGGTACAACCTCCACTAAGGGTGGGGGAACTGGTGTTAATATTGGATCCCTCTCTAGAAAGAGGAAGATGGCCTCGCGCTATAGTAACGGAAGTCTACCCTGACAAAACAGGTGTTGTCAGGATAGTCGATGTAAAAGTCGACGGAAAAATTTATCGCAGGTCAATAAGCAAACTAGTTAGATTAGAATTGTCCGCCCGAATAGAATAAGCCATAGATATAAATAACGTAGATCTAAGGTAAATAATTCGTAAAATAAGTTATTGGCACGTTGCCATGAGCGGGGAAATGTACGAATTATCACTTGCATTCTCTAATATGGGTGGCTGTTCGCGAGAGATCGATTCTTAGAAGCTTATATTCCTCTTTCACACGCTCGAGCCACCCCATAACAGACATAAATAACAGACACTGAAACAAAATACGGCTCATTCAAATATTAAAATCATCCGCAAGGAAGTCCTAACTAAATACGCAGGACAAAATTCCATGAAAGGTCCTGGTAATAATATATCGCCGTCTTTAAGGGCCGAAGACCCCTAATTAATTATCAGCCTGTCATTTCTCGCAGTGGATATATCGAGGGTGTCGACCGATAACAAAAAATCGTAAACGCGGCAAGCCGCTCGCGCAACCCTCTTATATTAAAACAAATGTGGTAATCTCAAAATAATCGCAATGTTTGAGGTAATTAGGAGGCTATTAATTATTCGACTGAAAGCTTGGATAAAATCAAATACTTATAATTTTGCTAGCTATTCGAAGTAATTTTAAGTACTAAATATGATGTATTGTTAATGTTTAATCTACTATTTTTGCTATAAACCTAATGATAATGTAGTAGTAATACATATTATAGAAAATTACCTTCAATGAAGGTGAGATTAATTTAAGTTAAAAATGTAAGCCTGATTAAATAATATGTACTCTCGCTAAGCCACACCCCTTAACCCTCAGTGGGCCGGTCTCTTAACCGCCGCCATTGCCTTTTAACCAATCACGGGTTAGAGTGGCGGGGCTTTAGCGAGGCTAGTGAACGATTTTGGAAAATCGAACAGTCACAAAAATACCGAGGTCGAGAATGAACGACCCTTAAGCGGCGGGACAATAGTTGTACATACGGCAGCCCTTGGCTGGTCTCGTACTCGCGCGCATAATTTAAGTGTATACTGTAACTCACGAGTAAATTGAGGGACAATAAACGTTCTTTTGAAATAAACTCTTTCACTGTGTGATCATCTAATAGAGTGTGAACCAGATACGGGAGACTACTCGGCGGCCAGGAAGAACGAGAGAACGCGAAGGTAAATAACATTTACAGTCCACAAAAACCACCCTTCAGCAGTGGGAGAAACTCACAGAAAATAACTGATGGATTTTATAACCACTGGGAATTGCCCTTCAGGCGCTCCTTGACTGTTTGCCCACCGTGCGGCGCCAGCCAATCGACTGTGCATTCCGACTGATAACCGGGGGCGTCTGAAAACGGCTTTGTTTCCTATAGAGCGGTAGTGGTTGTTAACCTTACGGTAACCGCTCTTGAAACGACCAATCGGCTACCCGATACCGGGTGAAGAGCCGGGCAAAGGACGCCGTGGTCCGCGATAGATTTGGTCCGCGCACGCGACCTCGAACCCGTAACCAGTCGGGAGGCCGGGGAAATCTGGCCATATTTGGAAGTAAGGGCGTGAGTGTCGACCCGCTGGGTGCACACCCGATTTCTCGAGGTAAGGCGTTGGTCTCTCACGGACGAGTGGCGTGACTAGATAGTGGACTGTTTCGTCCCCAAGTTTCTACGCTCACCTCACGGGACAGAACGATCAAATGTCGTTAAAACTTCCGTATTTCTAGCAAGTGAGTAACGATTTATTGTCTTCATAAATTTCCCTGGATTAAAAAAAATGTTTTCTGTATACTGGGAAAAGCTAATCATTAAAACCATATAACATTTCAAGATAATTGAAGTGAAACTGAAATTCCGATAAATCAGGAGAGGCTTCCAGCTTCATTTGTTTTTCATCAGTAGCATCAGATGGTAACGTTGCTTTTATATATCTCCTGAGTAACCTTACTTAGGAGATAAGAACTGTCCGCATACGAGCATACGAGCGTAAGAGCATACGAGCATACGAGCTCGCGTGCTCCCCGAGCATACGAGCGTCTTCCCGACTGACTCGCGATCCATTTACTTTTCAAATCCTTGTAACACACTTGTCCCACGTACGCAACGCATTATGGCGTATGGCCCTTGAATTTACATGAAAGCAGACACACTTATCCCACGAAACGTTGCGTGGGTTGTCTGCTTTCATTCAAATTCAAGGGCCAGATGTAATAATACGTTGCGTATGTTGCGTACGTAGGACCAATCTGCCGGTACCGTTGAATTTGCGTGCTTAGAGACATTTTTCTCCTATGCACGTTGCGTATGATAAGTGTGACTAAGGGGTTCGGCACACTGGTCCGACGTACACAGCGTACGCAACGCATTATGACATCTGGCCCTTTTATTTGAATGAAAGCAGACATACTTATTCTACGCAACGTTACGTGGGATAAGTGTGTCTGCTTCCATCTAAATTCAAGGGCTACATGTCATCATGCGTTGTGTATGTTGCGTACGTAGGCCCAGTGCGTCGGACCCCTTACTCGCACTTATCATACGCAAAGTTTGCGTAGCATAAGTGCTCCGCATGCAAAATAACGAGGTGTTCGAGGAGGATATGGGAGTCAAAATATATAGCTATATATCAGTCTTCATCTCAAAAAAAAAAATTTGCACATTCACAATAATTTCCCTACAGAGAAAGAAAAATTAGAAATATATGATCTTTTTGCAAGGTCGGGTGTAATAATCAACGAGCTACTATATTTTCGCTTGGCACCAATTCTACATAAATATCAATAATAATATTGGTTATATGGGTATATATCAATAATATTGGTAAATGTCAATAATAATATTGGTATAAAATTTATGTAACACGGCTTATTTTAAAAACGGACCCTGGCCTAAAAGGCCAAAAAAACATGATTTTCATGTTTTTTTTTATTACCTAAAGTTGAAATCTGGTCATGAATCATTTATACCAATTTGATTAACATTTGAAAAATAGAAATATTTTTTGCAATAGTAAAAAAACTACCTATTTCTGAGGTATTGAATTGCAAATGTTTCCACCGCTGCAGAAATGACGGTATCTCTTTGCGCCGGTAGAAAGCGAGCTTAATTCTGCCTGAAACAAAAAAGTAAACTAAGATATTAATTTCTACATGTGTATTTTCTAGATGAACTAATAAAAAATTACAAAAACTTATTATTGTTTTGAATTTTTAAGGATTAAAAAAAATAAATTCGATTTTCACCCTTTTTTTTTTGTTTAACTAGTAAAACAAATATTTTCTTTTCTGATTTTTTTAGTGTAAATAGAAGAGAATTTAATATTCTTACTTTTTTTTTGGAACTACTCGATCCGTCAAGTAGTTTTTTTTAATCACCTGCGCCCAGAGGTAAAAGATTCATGAATAGATTTCAACTTTAGGTTAAAAAAAGAACATGAAATACATGTTTTTTAGCTGTCTAAAACAGGCTCCCCCCTTAATATTGGTATATAATTATTATAAAATTATTATAATATAATATAACATAAGATAGCATAGTGGGTGGGTCGCCTCATCTTAAATTGTAAGGTTCCGGTTTCGATTCCCGGCTAGGTCACGATTTTCGGTTGGGATAAATTTAACGGAATTGCAACAGACACACAACTACACACATAACAGACACACAACTACACACATAACAGACACACAACTACACACATAACACACACAGCTACACACATAACAGAGACACAACTACGCACATAACAGACACACAACTACACACATAAAAGACACACAACTACACACATAACAGACACACAGCTACGCACATAACAGACACACAATTACCCACATAACAGACACACAACTACACACATAACAGACACACAACTACGCACATAACAGACACACAACTACGCACATAACAGACACACAACTACAGACATAACAGACACGCAACTACACACATATAGACACACAACTACACACATAACATACACACAACTACATACATAACAGACACACAACTACACATGCTTTACGCACATAATCACTTCATTGTAGGGTTGGTTGTAAGAGCTTGCCATATGACATTAAAGCCGTCCGGCGTCCTTTGTAAATTTCTCAATAAAGCCAATAATTTCACTGAAATACCAATTCTTGAAATTTATCCGGTCTTCTATCATTAAACAGGTATCTCGCAATAACCCTGGGACCCCACTTATTTAATTCATATGGCTTCTATTATATAAATCCCTCTATGTTAGGTCTGCTCACTAATCCCCGTCTTAGATGCACTACAATGTAAACCAAAACAGAGCATTGAAATGTAATTAAACGTACTTACATCCTTCTACGAGGGCGTCCTGTTACTAAAGCTAGAGGCGATGCTCGCGCTGTTTCAAAGGGCAATTAAGCGAACTGTAATCGAGGCTTAAAGTGATCAAATCCGGTATTTATATGTGGACTATTTCTCGGCGGGAGAAACGCTCCGGACCGTGGGAATCGGATTGCAGTGCAAAACAGGGGATTTCTGTTATTTTGAGATCTGAAAAGTTTTCGACAGTCGCTGTTCTTTAAAACATATCTTGAAGGTCGTGCTGAATCTGCTGAAATCAATTCGAAAATAGGACGTCTTAATGTTCAATACTGAAATGAGCAGAAAGATATACTACATTTTCACATATTTAATTTATAATGAATCATTTTAACTGACTTCCCTACAGGATGAGTTTTAATTAACCGGCATAATTCAAGGGGGTCAATCAGTACGAGCAGGCAAGCAACTTTTGATAAACAAATAAAAAAAAACATTATTTTTTTTAATTTAGATTTTTTATTTTTATTTTTTGTTTTTATTTCAAAAATTGAAGAACTTGACTATTAAACAAAAGTTAGATAAGTGTCTGAGAGCGCTACGCCATCGAACAGTAGGTAAAATATCGCTAATAAACAAAATTAGCGAAAACTTAATAAACAAAAACTGACGGGCAAAGGAATCCAGAGTAAAAAAACTATAAACTGAATTATCGGTAACATCAACTAGGGTTGTCGACTACAGGGAGCGAGCCCGTCACCTCAGGAAGATTTAACGATTAGTCGTTCTATCTCCCTGGAGTGAGCGCAGAAGACGGACAAAACGGTCCACCGTCTAGCTCCGCCACAAACCCGTAAGAGGCCAACGCCTTAACCGCGAGATAGCCAGGAGTGTTATCCGGCGGGTCTACACTCACACCCTTACTTACATTTGTGACCAGATTACTCCAGTCTCTCGATTGGTTACGTGTCTCTACCTGATATCGCTAACATCAGGTAGAGTCCGCGCAAGCGACTTCGAATCTGCGGCCAGACTAGAGGGCGGAGAAATTCGGCCAAATCTGAGGACATAAGGTTAGCCCGCTGGGTACGGCGTTGGACTCTTACGGACTCATCGGTGGAGCTAGAGAGTTGACCGTCTTTGTCCGATAAGTCGCCGCGCTCACTCTATGGAAGATGTTATTAAAACTCCCTGTGGTGACGGGTATGCATATTGTGTTGACCCCTCCCCCCCCTCCCTCCTCCCAGATACCACCTGGCGTAGTCTCAACAGACTGAGGGTGGGTATGACAAGATGGCAATCTCGTACGCTGGAGCTACACAGGTAACCCAATATGCAATTATGGAACGCTGTAGGATGAAGACCACCTCCGATCTTGCCCTCAATTGCCAACCCTTATCACACACCAGTACCTACAAGAGGCGAACGACAAGGGCATCCAGGCCGCATACTTTCGGAAAGACGTGTCCTAACCTGGCCCGGACACGTTAAGAAACGAACGAACAATGTAGATAAAATATATACACAGGATAATATACCAAAATTCACCCAAATTTTAGCCATGATGAGAATTAAAATGTCCCTATGCAACCAATTCGAGCTTTTGAAAGTCTTAGCTTTAGCTCAATGCAATGTGTTGTTATGTTTGTGAAATCATCGGGGCTCTGCAAAAGGGCCACACCTTTAAATAGTTAAACTTGTGCGAGACTGCGGTCACATTAAATTCGTACGTTTCGCCGTAACAGTTTTATTGTGTTCCTTAATTTGTAAGTGTATTTAAAATACATGCTTTATTTATATTTTTTGCATATTCGACCAGATTTTAATCGATGTTATTAAGTAACACGGAAAAATTCAACATACGAATGTGGCAAACGCTCAGTGCCTACCCAACTAGGACTGTACTGTTCATCTCGTTTCTTTAAAAAAAAAACGCAAATTTTGCAAAACTTTCATTTGTGGAGTGCCAAGAATATGAAACAAATGACTATTTTTCTTCCTGGTGCTAAGTTAAAATTTGAATTATGTGCATATTTAATAAATATAATTTTACAATAGTGAAACAGAAAAACAGCTGAAACGGATACAGTGTGTTCGCATCGTAAAGAGTTAGGTAAGCGCTGCAGCGCAATTGCGAAATATTAGATTTACGGAGATCACACCCAGTTAGCCTACTTAGACCCTGTGAGAAGTGAGAGTCAACGATATCAGAGTGCATAAAGGTGTCAAACTGTTCGCAGACAACCTTAACATTACATTTGTATCCAATTGGCGAATATCTGTTCTCGGACATGTCACAATAATACACAAGCTACTGTAAGTAACATGTGGTTATTGGTAGCTTCTTGCATGGTACTCGTTTGAGTATTTTACCTATTTTAAAAAGAAATAGAAAATCTACCGAGTCTGGATAAAATATTTCAAAAATATCATGAATTATTAGAATCAGGTCATGTCAACAGAAAAAGTGATAAAAAAAACCAATAACTAAAATATTAAGAAAAAATCCAAAGAATATTATCAAAAATGACAAAAATAATCGAAAAATCAATGTAATGAAATAGTAGCCACTTTTATAGATGCTTTTATTCAATTACTCTTGCTTTATGTCGTAATACAGTAGTATAAACTGACAATGATTCATGAAACTTAAATAAAACTATCATTTAAATGGGTACAACGCTTGTAAACTCATGGCCCCTGAATTCGGTCAGATCATAGAAAGTGTGGCCGGCCTATCAGCATCTACTTATTGTTTCCCAGTTAAGATATCGAAAAGTGACGCAAGCTTAAATTTTTTGGCAACTTCCTCAAATTTGAAGTCAAATTTATTTATTTTAGGACTGGTATTAACGGATTTATTATATACTTTTTAGGATTTTGAAAAGTCGCCACTTTAAAATATCTCCTTTTCAAATCTTGGCGTTATGGTGAACTACTTTGTACGTAAGTTGGTGTTATTGGTCATGTGGTTTCTGAGAGAGACATAAACACAGATATTTTCCAGTAATCACTTTTTTGATTTCCAGGATCTCAAAAATTGGAGATCCAGTGCAAAGTCAAATTCTATATACTGCTCGAAATAAAGACTATCCATTTTTATATCCTTCGGATAACACGAGGTATTTTTTTGGGAAAGTAAAAAGAATGCAGAAATAACATCCAAGTAAACAAATGATAAAAATCATATTTTAAAATGAAAAGTAATCGCGACTAGTTTATATCATTACATATTTTAAGCACTTACACCTGTGACCAGTCAGTTATTCGATAACCAACACACCATCAACAATATAATACATGTAAAAGCCTCGATGATTCTTTATTATACCACTGACAAAGTAATTAATTGTGAGATACAACTTCTTTATTGCACATTTTAAAGATAAAACCTTCAGCATGTGGACTAATCTAATAAGTTACAATCTCTTGCAGTCAAGCTTATGGAAGTAAAATAATTTAGGTGCCATTAAAGAAAAACATATCAAAAATCATAAAACACTTTTAATTTAAATAGAAAAATTGCAATTTAACAAGAAATTGGGATTTGAAAAATATCCGTAAGAAGCGGAAGACAGGAGTGAATGAGATGAGACAAAGGATAACCAGAATTGTACTCACATGAAATGCTTTTTTAAAAACGCTTGAAATGTAGAAACCGTTAGTGCCATTCTGATATTGGACGGGAGCTGGTTGCATATTGAAAATATCTAAAAAAGAAAAAATATAAGCAGGATTCGCATTGAGGAAGACCAGATCTTCCTAAGTGAGTGATTTTTTTGGTTAGACAGGAGGGAGCAGTAGGATTGTTGAAGATGTTATAAGGAAGGGAATAATATGCAGGTTTCTACGTTCACGTAATCGAAACCAATCAAGTCTGCTTCTAAACTTAGAGACATGATCTAATTTTAAATGTAGCTAATGCACATATTTTGAAACCGCTCGAATTTTTCAAGGATGGCCAGTTACTTCAAGGTAGCAAATATCAGCATAGTATAGAAAATGCAATGACAGTGTTTGAACTAGGGTGTTCTTAACCTCTGCTTGTAAAAATCTTTGTAACCGCCTCAGACTATTAAAACCGACAATGATGCGTTTGATAACTTCATTTATGTGCGACTGCCAAGAGAGATACTGATCGATAATAAAACCCAAATCTTTCACTGCCTTTGAATATGTTTTGACATTACTATCAATACGGACTGGTGGTCGGGTGCAATCCCTTCAAGACAGTAACGCCCCGAATCGGGTACGATGTATTGTAGTCAATGCTCAGTAACGTCCCAAAACGGGTACGAGCGCGGCGCGACAAACAGCGCTCTCAGCGAACTGAATTTACACCAAAATCACAGTACAACCCCCCCTGGTGTGAGAAAGACCGATTTATTCTGTATTGTACGATTTTTCAGTCGTGCTTCTCGCAGTCTAGAATCCCTAATATAATTGTTTGTATTCTGGGGGCACTTAGTCGAGTGCTGCCATTGCTCGGATCTGTGCTTCTCTTCGGATATTATCTTCTCTTCAAATATATGTATGAAAATAAATAAAACGAAGTAATAGATTAGGTAAATCATGTAATAACGTATACAAACGTGTTTACGATTTCTGGATAGGGTTTCGTATTTTGAAATAAATCGTCGATATTGCTGAATAAGTGAGTTTTTTTCAGTTCTCCAATTTTAATAATTATTTCTAATAATTATTCATAATTATCTAATTGTTTTAGAAAAAGAGGTTTTAAGGTTTTATTTCAATGCGATTATTCTACAATTCTTCTTTTCATGATCCATCAAGTAGTTTCTGACTTATGATTGTTTTTCTAAAGTGCTATATTTTTGACCTTCAACTCTCAGAAATGACAGGTGACTACCAAGATTTACACCCGCCGCTTGAGGGGTTAAAAGTCGATAACAATCTATCTTTGCCAATTACAATAAATTGGGACTTAGACGGGTTTATTATATTTCTATTTTCTTTAGCCCAGCTGAAATATGGTCTAGAGGTAGCCAAACTAACCTCTTAGGGCGTTGCATGGGTGTCCAGCTGCAGGTCATCAACATAGTTAGGACAATTGGTAGCCAGACTCTTATCTATTGGGTTGATAAATAGAAAGTTATGTAGAGGCGATAATAATTCTCCTTGTGAGATCATCAGTACCTATTCAAGTTATCGGACATATAAACAGATTGTTTACGTCCACTTAAATACGAATTAAACTACTTAAGGGCGCGGTAGAGTATATAATATACATCGCAATCACAACGCTAGTGTTGTGGCTATAATGGTTGAAAAGTAGTGGTCCCAAATATGAGCCTTGGGGGACTCCAGATGAGATCTTCACAAGACTTGACCTGGATCTTCCGACAGCAACTGCTTGACTACGTTTGTTAGATAAGATGAAATCTATCTGAACAGGCTTCCATGGATACCCAGTACAGCAAGTTTGAGGAGAAGAATTAAGTAATCTAAAACCTTGGAAAAATTAATCTAGATAACGTCGATTTGTTCACATCTATGAGTAGTATCCTAATCAGTGAATGACCCCAAATTGGTCATCGTCGATGTCTTACATAAGAACCGGTGTTGTTTATTTCAGATATTAATCTGGAGAAAGGGATACTTCTCGAATAATTTGCTCATGTCTAGTAGAATAGATATTATTAGGTAGTTTCCGACAATATGTAACTATACAAACTTGAACGTTTGCAATATGTATGCATACGATTCATCTTCGGTCCACGTAAGTATGATCACGTGTCCGAATATAGAGCACAGTGGTTGCCAGTAAACCAAAGGAGAAATGTTCATATACTTGTTGTCCTTTATCGTGTAGGTACTCTCCCAATCGAAACCATCCTATCTACATGAGATTTTTAAACCATTACCTTCCCACGGCCTCGTACTTCGGTCATCCTCTGACAGTTTACTACAATTTCCATGGTGCAAGACTCTGAAACGATCTCCTGGCAAATATACGAAACTCGCCTTCTTTACCATTATTTAAGACTCACCGCAAAGATTACTATCTTTCTAAGAAGTAACCAGTTCTGTTCAATTGTTGCAAAAAGTGGCCGGCATTTCGGCTAACAGTGACTACAGAATAATTTCTGCTCCATATCTATTCACGATCAGGGTCGTCCGTTACCGAGTTGGTGGCCCGTGCTTCTCGATTGCATGCACTGACATTTCGTACATAGTTCGACCATTTACTAATCAGAAGCCGAAAGCATACTTCGCTTGCTTCCTCGCCAATTATCGCATAGGGAATGTACATCCGCAATCCGTACTCTTTTTGCAGTAGCTCGAAACGATACGCGCGCGGTCTTCCTTTCTACGGGCCTTTTTCCGATTACAAATTAGCAAGCAAATGGAACCTAGATAGCATGGAACCTAAGAACCCCTTTTTAAAATTTTTAATAATTAGCTTCATATTAGTATTTTTCTTGTTACATTACTTGTTTTGCTTTAGTCAGTTTTTAATTATTTCTCATATAGATAATAAACATACGCATTGTAATTACATTATAGAATTGTAAATTAAGCTATTTAAGACACTATCCTATAATTGATATTTATTCACATAATATTTGTGTTCTTACATATTATGTTACATGTTATAATACTTAAAGAAATGAAAAACATCTAAGCACCAGGAGAGGACATGACCAGTATGATCGTTCAAAAGAAGGAAGGCAGCAGTTCTCTCTCAGCTCTAACCTTTTATCTAGTACACATATTAGGCATTAAAAATCGTGGAAGCCTTATGGATATATAATATTTTATTCCTGTAATAACTATTAAAATATGGTGTATGTTGATAGAACCTAAAGTTTAACTTTATTCACTTATATGAATGTACGACAGAATTTAAAGATTGTAATAGATGGAGAGCTCTTAGGAGACATTTCGCATTATTTGAAAAAAAACATCATTGGGATATTAGATATGAATACCTATTTCCAGTCACAGGCATAAATTTCGACTTGAAGAAATGTCATGAGAGTGGCAAGGGTTAGATTTTTAAAAATTAAAATTAATAGAGAATGTAACACTTTAGATTTGCAAACTACTACGGGGGAACTCATCATCCCTGAAAGGTATAACGATATATAATCATTATTTCAACCAGGGGGTGAACTCAAGGACAACAGGGACCAACACAATCTACCGTCTAACTACATCCAAATGCCCGTGAGAGGCCAACGCCTTAGCGCAAGGCACTGGAAAGTCAAAAGGGAAGCAACCACGCACCCATTATACCAGATTTGGAGGGAATTCTTCATCCTCCAGTCTGGTCATGGATTCGATGTCGCTCGCGCGCCTCTACCTGGCGTTAGCGGTAATTCATAAAGAATTAATATATAACTACCCCCCGCTCCTTTGGAAACGTACGTCTCCAGGCTATCACAGTTATTCGCCGGATTGAGTAGGCAGGTTGACCCAGTCTGATGCGTCCGTCCAGTTCGCCCGAGATGTTCCTAAGCAAGGTGGCACTAAGAAGGTCGGCACGAACCAAGCTACTCGGAACCATTAGAAACGGAGAGAATCAAACAATCAAATCGAAAGCTAGAGGAACAACGAGATATTAATATGACACTCACAGACAAGAAGTAAAGAACTACAGACAGAAGGAAACGGCCTTACAAAAGAGTCTTCAACGAATTATTCTAATTACTGCTGACAAAACTACCATTAAAAGAGAAACACGGAAGAGACGGCAGCGCATTTTAACTCTTCACGAAGACGTTTACGGCGCATTGGGTTAGTAGATGCTATCTGCATCGGTGGATCGTACCATTATACTTACTCGCGCCAACGCTCTCATTATGTAAGGCACAGGTGCCCTTTTCCATGGTTGCAAGTGCATAGCAGGATAACCACAATATATGCCCAAAGCACCGGACGGAACAGAAGCAAACTAGTTATCGACCGGCCGGCTTCGTTATGCTGTAAATAAGTCGTAGCAATGTTGAAACAAATCATGATTCAGTTGTAGATCTAGTTAACATTAACAAAATAAATTCGCTTTAGTGGACACCAACAAAATAAACTAGTTTTAGTAGACATTAACAAAATAAACTAGATATAGTTGACATCAACCTAATAAACTAGATTTAGTAGTCTTCAACAAAATAAACTAGATTTAGTTGAGATCAACAGAATAAACTAGATTTAGTTGAAATCAACAAAGTAAACTATTTTGTTCTGATAAACAGAAGTATACAAGTAAATATATTCAAAAGAATAAAAAACACGACTGCCGTTACAGAAAGTGAACGTTCAGAAAGTGCCGTTACAGAAAGTATTAATAATTATCTTTATTGCGGATTTTTATAAAATATTTGTGGTTTATGTATTTATCCATATATACATGTATATTTCTGGAATGTATTCAATCAGACCTTTTATTTGATACTAAACGCGATGCATTTATCTTAATTAACTGACATTTGGACAGAACTGCTCACTTGATATTTTGACAGTTAAGGTACCGTATAATACTCGAGATGACATATCGATTCTAACAATACCACACACTTCTAAATCGATTGAAGCGTTTATAAGTTATGGTGGAATTAAGAAACGGAGAATATACATAAATAAACCCCGAACACATTACGCTTTTTGTTTGTTGGACAGTCGCGTAAAAAGAATAAGTCATCAATGGCGATGTTTTTTAGAGTATTTGATGAAATCGAACAAGTAGACGCTGAACTAGCTAGAATACTCAACAAACATCACTCGTAAAACAAAAAAATAATAGGCATTAAAATGATAAAACACAAACATCTGTTTGAAAGATAAGAAAAATATGCGAAAAAAAAAAAATCTAAAATATGAAATGCAAAAACTCAATTAAAACTACAATCTTGAATACTCCAAACAGTGTTAAAACTGAATATAGACTTGTAAAATAAAATTACTGTATATTCCGAACGCAGTTGTAGAAACTTGAGATTTAGACCTAAGGCGAAATAATATTTAAAAAACATGGCAGACAAAACAATATCTTACCGGATACCGGTCTTAAGAGAGTGAGAGAGAGGGGGCTGATAAATTTTAATATTAGTGATCTAGCAGTTATGAAATTAACCTGTGCGGTTACGGTTCCGCTCACCTGGCGACCGCTTCGCGCACGCGCAGTCTCGTACGACGATCGTGCGCCGGAGCACGTCGCTGCGTCGCGATCCAAATGATCCACACGGGCAGCGCACGGTTCCGTGATCGATCATTCAGTAGTCTGTTTAGGTTCATTTCAAGTGAAAGATCAGTCAAAATACAAGAATTGACATGTGGAAAAAACAAGTGAAGTTTCAGAAAAGATAAAAGTGAAGGAAATTCATTGCAATTGTATGAAAGAATAACGTTATCTCAGAGATGGTTTGTATGAATATATAATGTAGTTTCGAAATTTAGGTTTTTTATGAACATGCAAATTTAAACAGCCGATTTACGAAACATATATTAGTGTTTCAAATCAGTTTTTTGTATAAATTATGCATATTGACCAAATGACCTACAGGCTTAGAGATACGTGTGTATTTAAATTTGGGTTTAATAAAGATGTTGGAATTATTGCAGTATAGGTACCTTTCTCAGAAATCGAAAAAACAAAGAAATACTACTAGGTTAGATCGTTGTAATGCTAAATGTGAAAGAAAAAAGCTTCGGACGCGTAAATTTTCGAAACCAAATTTACATACAAAAAAAAAAAAATTTTTGTTTACCTCAGTTTTTAAGGTTGTTTTAAAAAAACCTAACCTAACCTAACCTAACCTACTGCCAAATAGGTGTTTATGTATTATTTAAAAAAAAAACTACCGAAATGTATGGGTTTGGCGCTTTTTTGAATGCCTATATCTCGCTTATTTATTGAGACCGAATAAATATTATTGCAGATTCGGAATCAGCGTCGTGAATATAGTCTGGTGACGTTAAAAAATCAACAATCTAGAAGAGGTACCTATACTGCAATAATACCAAGATGTGGAATTATGTAATAGCTATAATATAAATATTATTGTATAGGTTCCTTAATGAGAGAGTATTATAAAGTGAGTTTACGTAGCCCTTCTTTCCTTTCACTTATTTTTATTATCTAATTGAAACGTGCCTTATTCTTAATTAATATATTATTAACCTGAGGCTCTCAAACAATTTGTTATTAAATAGAAAATCAAAATTTGTTATTTTATGTTCAATTATCTTCTTCAATTTACTCATAGTCTTTATCTCTAATACACGGAACAATCATTTCAGAGCAATACTCTACGACCTACAGGCTTAGAGATACGTATGTATTTAAATTTGGATTTAATAAAGCTGTTTATGTCATAGGTATAACATAAATATTATTTTATAGGTTCCTCAATGAGGGAGTATTTTATAGTGAGTTTACGGAGCTCTTCTTTCCTTTCACTTATTTTCCTTATCTGATTAAAACGTGCCTTATTTTCAATTATTCTGTTAATAACTTGAGGATTTCAATCAATCTTTTATTAACTAGAGAATCAAAATTTATTATTCCATGTTCAATTATCTTCTTTAATTTGCTCATAGTCTTCATCTCTAATACATATAACAATAATTTCAGAGCTACGCTCTACGATTCCATTAAATTCTGCCAAATAATTAAAGATAAGCGTGTTTTTATTGTGTTTCTTTGTGTAGAAATAAAAAAGCAGTATAGTATATAATTACAGCTTTGTTGTTTTCCTTGACTGGTAATATTAATAGGTGCACAATTATCGGTAGCGACGATGTCGTTAATTCTGTACAAGGCTTTTGATTTTTTAGAAAGCGAAACATTTTGATTTGTCTCTTTGCTTTTATTAATCTATGGCTCTTCAAACTGTCTCACGCTTAGTTTTAATTTCGTTGTGATTCAATTTTTAACCAATCAATCGATATAATTAATACTAATTCGTTAGCATTTTATATGATTAATTTGCATTATTATTGGCCAGGAACTGTTTGATTTTCTCACAAATGAATATATTCTCGGTCGTTAGACTAATTTCGTGGGCATTCGTTTTAATATAAACAGTAGGATTATAGTTAAGAAGCATCTGTTTTTGATTCTAAAATCGAGGAAAAATGCTAACATGCTAACAGAGAAACAAAACAAACATAAACGTCATACTACATAGCCAATAATAATGGCAGGTGCAAAATAAAACAATACCTACATAAAGTATTTGAATATCTCGAAGTTTTTTGTTTTATCTATTTCGTTGACATCATTTACTGCACAGTACATTCTTTTTCGTACCATACTACGGTACATTCTTTTTCGTACTATATAAGGGGGATTTAAAAGGAGCGGCACTTAAGAGTGAATTCAAATGTAATTCTTTTAGATCAAAATTTAAGGCTTGATCTTCTATACTTTGCTGATCCTGAAAACATAATACTGATTAGATAATTTCAATAGGAAGGTTAGGCGCGTACTTTAAAAACCTTTAATTGATTGAGGAATTCCGTGATTAGGTATATATTGACGCCATTATTTAAAAAAAACCTTTGTTGCCAAATTGATTGATTAATTCGATTGCATTTTCTCCATTGTGACTTCTTCTTTATATTATTCTTTTATTCTTATATATGTAAAGCTTCTAATAAAATTTAATGAATTTAAGTTCTTTGGATATTTTTGTTACGTTTATAATATTATTGATTATTAGTTTGATTTCATTACTTAATTTTACAATGTTTTCAACATTATTTCTATTCGATCTATTCATAAATAATTATTATGGATATCATTTATTTAATGTTGACCGTCCTTGATTGTTTTTTATTATTAATTACACGATTGTCCGACAAAAAAGAGGTGTAATGTGTTCAGGGTTCATCTATGCATGTTTTCCGTTTTTATTCCACCACAACTCCTAAACGCGTCAACCGATTTAGAGGTGTGTGGTATTGTTAGAATCGCTATATCATCCCGAGAGCAATTGGGTACATAAACTGTCCAAATAGTTGTAGTTGTTGTTTATTTATTTATTTTTATTTATTTATAGTATTACACAAGTTCGTTTGTACAGTTTACCATATCATGTTGTATTATGAGACGTTAGCAAAAAACTGATTCTTGAGGAGATAGAGTAATGAATAAAAATCGCCTAACTAGGCCAGGGCCTGTTCTAAGGCAGACTTTATAAAATATTGTTTAGATGTATCTAATCAAGTTACTAAATAATTATTGTATAAAAAATAAAAAAAATAAAATTAAGATTAAAACAATTAAAATTTGTAGAACTTCTATTACTTTGATAATAATTATTAACGTGTAGAGTAAAAGTAAAAAAAATATGTTTGAAAGTAAAAATATATGTCTAAAATTGAAGAATAATGCGAAAAATTAATATACAAAAAATCCAAATCCAAATCTCCAAATATCAATAAATGTATATAAATATATCGTGTTTAGTGTCAAATGAAAGGTCTGATTGAGTACATTCCGAGTATATATATATATATCTATGTGGATAAATATATTAATCACAATTTTTTTTATTAAAACCGCATTAAAAATAATTATAGATACAGTAGTTCACTTTTTGTAACAGTAGTCGTGATTTTTACTCCTTTTATTATATTTACTTGTTACGTAATTAATTGCCTTGTAATTTGTAGTAATTTGTAAATGTATAATTCTGATTGTCACTGCTGAGGCTTCATTCTTATTAGTTTTAAGTTATGTGACATCAATAATGTTTAAGATAGTATGTACATTTAACAAAAAATAATTTGTCTTAAACTTTTTCAGTTTATTAATCGCAAAGTTCCGCATTATAAGTGAAAGGATTAAATGAAGTACTTTTTCTTGACATTGTATCCAAGATATACTAGGTCTCAATAGTAACTATGTAGCTACACTTTAGATACCGGCTTATGCCGTCAATTCAATAGCGGAGCTAAGACCAAGGTTGTTCAAAGCATTCTACCAGTTTGACGAGCTGTCGGGTCGCTTCGCTGACTTAGTTTAATCTACGGCAACGGGAATTAGGCGACCTCGACTACTAGTTTAAGAGAAATTATCAATATTAATGCCGTTTCGAGCGAGGATATTAATTAAATTATGGAGTTACGTGATAGCGTAAAAGTGAAAATTGCTACTCGTTAGTTACTAAATAACAAATAAAATATTTAAAACACTTTGCGAGAGTAAATGTTTATGAATGTTTCAAACGAGCATGTTGAGAGTCTCGTTAAGATTAAAATAAGATTTAATACATAAGTATACAAAAACGAAACATAAAATATTTATTGTTGTCGAAATTTAATCGAGACCGGAGGTGTATAAAAATACTAAAGAAGATAAAATAGAGGTCCGTAAAAAACTGGAGATTAAATCTGATTGAATCGATTTGACATCCCGACAGATACGATGATGATGTCCTTCTCATCTTGATCCGACGACGGCGACCTCTTGGTTAACAGGACTTCATCGGAGATGCGCGCGGAAGTGACTCGTGAAGCCCAGTTTGTTTCTAAAGGTCCGATTACAACGACTACAGTAGAGTTTACCCCAGTTGTTGTAAATGTATGTGAAGGTGGGCTTCGGACGAGTTTTGCGCTGTTGGCGGTTCTAGTCGAGGTTTTCAAGCCAGGCTTCCTCAAACTCTTTTACTTTTCTGGTAACCGTGGAGCGCCACTCGCTGCGTTTGTGAGCAGCTCTCTCCCAGCTCTCAGGTGGAATACCTACCACTGGCGGTTACGTGCCTTTTCAAGACATCTTTATAGTGTCGATGCTGTCCGCTGACTTGCGCCTTTTGAGAGTTGGGCATAAAACATGACTTTCGGGTACGCACTATATGCCCACACCACCTCAGCTGAGCTTTCATGAGCACAGCACATACACACACACACACACACACAAACACATACACACACATACGCTCTCCATCACACAAACATACACCAACAACCCTAAACCAACACCCACATACACGCACATAGCGTACTTACTTCTTTTCTGTTTTATTTTTATTACGTAGCAAATTTTTACACGACTGCCCAGCAAAAAAGAGTGTAATTTGTTCAGGGTTCATCTATGTATGCTTTCCGTTTCTTTATTCCACCATGACTTCTAAGCACTTGAACTGATTTAGAATTGTGTAATATTGTTAGAATCTTTATGTCATCCTAAGTGTTATCATTTAACGTATTTCTCTCGGCCCAAGACAGGGTAAAATTCACAGAGCTGACAGCAAATCTCCTGTATGAGACGAACTATAAGAAGAAGAAGAGTTTCATAAGGTACCTTAACTATCCAAATATCAAGTAAGTAGTTATCTAAATGTCCAAATGTCAATAAATTAACATACATACATCGTGTTTAGTGTCAAATGAAAAGTCTGATTGGGTACATTCCGGAAAAATATATTTATCATATGGAAATACATAAACCACAAATATTTCATTAAAAAAACGTATTAAAAAGAATTTTAAATACTATAGTTCACTGTTGGTAACGGCGGTCGTGTTTTTTATTCTTTTTAATATATTTGCTTGTATATTCCATTTTAATTTTGTGAATAACTTAAAACATCATTGTCTTTGATATCGTCATTTACTATTTATATTTTAATATTATGTTATGCTGTAAGTTTTTGATAAAATAAAAAATAATACAGTTTAAAATAATAATTGAGTGATTGGAGATACTGGTGGAATCCACGTTTGATTGCTCTACTTTCAGTTGCTTTTTTGATGGCATTTGCTGATTGGTCTTAATACAATCCATCAACGACTAACCAAATGAAGATTAAGGAAGGTGATCTAATAAATCGAAGGAACTGTTCTTTAATCAATTCCAATCTAATCAAACCCAAAAGCGCATCAAAACCAAGCAATAATTTGTTCGAAAAGTTTGTCCAACAAGATGCCGAGGTCATCAAATGCGGCAGAGTTATTTCCTACAGTACGTTTTTGCCATCTCGTAATAAAGTCGACGACTCTCGAGTCAATTATTATCTATCGTAGACGACTGTTATAAGTAGAGCAAAAAGTAGCGCATTGTGTGTGAGAGTATGTATAGCTGGTGCTGAGGGTCAACATCCTCATTTGCAATGTGATAGGTCGATGTAGCCTCAGAACGAAGGTTTCCTTAAAAATGCAAATTGCAATATGCAATAATCTCTACATAATATTACTTTATTACTAATCTTTACTAATAAAATTTATTTTTAATATGTGATAGATATTTTAAATATGTCTATTGGCAATTTAAAATAAGTCTAAAGTAAGCCTAGTTAGACGTGTGACGTTCCACGGGTTGCATGAGATTAGGATGAAACCATTTGCCGGTTTATTTTAATTTAAAATTCATTATTGTTTTCATTGTTTAATCTTAGCTGAAATGAAAATGAAACAATTGAATAAAATGAATGAATAAATAAATAAATTATATAAAAATGTTTTCTCTGGTTGGTCCTTCGAGCCGGATTTGTTTATGGCGAAGAAGCGTTTCAGAGAAATCGGGGATGCATTTTTAAGGCAGTGGACCGATGAGGTCAATGCCAAGTGACACGCAATATTTTTTGTAAAAAAATACATACCATCACATTAAAGAGCCAAAATAATGGAAAAACTTCTTTAAAGATATAAAAAAAGCATTTAAGTCGTATTACTGTAATTGGTTGGTACAAAACGACACTGTTGAGTTCAATAAAATAAAAGTGGCACATCGTCCGCTGTTATTATGTACGAACTGACACGAACAACAATTACATACAAATATTGAATGTTGAACTGAATCACATGTTCGATGCAGGCGCATGGATATTAAAATTAAGCGAACTCCCGCAGAGGTTACGCTGCTTGAGCGTTATAATTGCCTAACTGGGTTTATTAACTCTGTGAGCTGATGGTGCGGTGTTCGTAGGTTCCAAGTTGCAATGCACTCACGTCGGCACCACAATACGTTAAATCTTATCAGATGTGCACGCCATTTTTCTCGTTAATCGCGTCTTAAGCCGGTTTCACTTTTGAAATCGGTTTATGGTGTGAAACGTTACGCAATAAGTGAAGGTACGTTTATTATTCCCCTCTACTTCGTCTACTGAATTGGCGACCCTATTGAGTTTCTTTTGACTTTCTTCATAAATTCGTCTGAGTCATTTGTTGTTCATATTGTCTTTTTTGCATAAAATGAATTAAAGGTGAACACCTGACCTATTAAGCGACCATTCTGACTCTATCAAGCTTCGAATGACTTCCATCATCTATTCGTCCTGTGTTGTTCATGTTAAGTCTATTATTGCATAAAATGATTTAAAGGTGTTCTTCTGACCCTATCGAGCTTCGTTTGACTTCCATCATCTATTCGTCTGAATCCTGTGTTGTTCGTGTTAGGTCTAATTTTGCATAAAATTAATTAAAGGTGTGCTTCTGACCCCATCGAGCTTCGTTTGACTTCCATCATCTAGTCGTCTGAATCCTATATTTTTCATGTTAAGTCTAATTTTGCATAAAATGAATTAAATCTGGGCTTCAGCCCCTATCGAGCTTTATTTGATTTCCATAATCCATTCGTCGTAAGTTCATGTTCCTATGTTGTGTGTGTCGTCTATTCTTGCATAAATGCAATAAAGGTGTGCTTCTAAGCATTTTCGTTAATCTATTATTAACCACCGATTAATTTAACTTGGATATTTTTTCACTGTAAATATTGTCCAATGATGGTTAGTTTCTATCGCAAATCATCTCAAATATGACTAATCGATTAGTAATCTCCTTTTTTACTAGCGATAATGCTGTTTTTGTGAAGTCACGCGAAAATACGATTATCCAGTAGAATTGAAACGGTCGAATCGGGAAAAAATATCTGGAATAGCATCAACTTCCGTACAATTGGACACAATTGCACATTTTTAGTATTAATATGTTCTATTCTTTTATAATAAATCTCTTTAATAATTCACGAAATATTTAATGCTAAATATAATCAATTCATTACGTGCGGTTATATTTATCAGATTTATATTTCATTATTCATAGTGACGTCATCAATGACAGTGTTTTGTTAGATGGTTTTGTGTCTGTAGGCAATTTCATTGTTGATTTTTGATGCTTTTTGGTGTCACTTCATTCATAAAGCGTTGGATAATCCTAGTTAGTACCGTATGGGAGGTGCTTAAATAAAGGTGATTATCTGCTTGGAAGAATATTCCGTTTACAACTTCGTAAGATCGTCGTATTTTGAATATACTTCGAGTGGCACAAAGGGTTCTTCATTTTGATTTTTCTCGAGGAGATATACATTAACAAAAGGAAGGATTACAGTTTTGGTAGTTTACGTGGTTCCACGTACAATAATTTAGGACTCGAATTTGTTTGTTTATTGCGATGGCTACGACGGGGTATCCAAAGTCTTCCTGTCCTTTTGAAGCATCATCGACTTCAGTGACTTATTGGCGTACTTTTTACGAACAGCTGTTTTTGATTCCATTTTGAGATACTGTCGAGATTGCTCTATAGTAAATTATTCTAAAAATGATATTTCGTCAATCTATTTGTAAGTTATCGGTGTTCCGTTTCGTTCTGTCCATGTACTAAGGGCCTAAATGTCTTAGTTTTCTTGTAATTGTCATTGCAATGGCATCCCAAAGGCATGAGTTGATGATTATATGCGGTAATACCTCTTACGTGCTTAGTAGTAATTCTTCGCAAACGACTTTAACCCTTTGACAGTTTTAATTGTTTTTAGAGTAATATAATACATACAAAAAAAAAATTGTCCTATTTACACGACTAAAAAAACATATCGTGAACGAAGTTATCCAGTTTTTATGCCATAAAGAGTTTGCTTGTTGGCGTGTACGAGGTTTCACATCTAGAGCGACTATTTGTATCTACTTATGATTAGTTAAATAATTAAGTCAGGATTTCGCTGTTAAAATTCTCCAACGTCATTAACACTATATTCGAGGCTTGGTTCTGGAACAACATATTTTTCTCATCGTAAACTGTTGTTTTTCGAGTTCCAAGGTTCATAGATAATTTGTATATATTTATCTCTTTCAAAAAGAAAGCCAGTGATATCTTAAGGTTATCATCGATTAACAAATATGTAATAATTAATGCGTAAAGGTCACATACTTTTTGTTAAATTTATTAAGCTATTGCATAGCTTTTATCGCGGGCCTAGGCCAGCGCGGCGACCGAATGAAGAAATTTCTTAACGAAAATTAATTATTTTAAACTGATAATTACGTCTAAACGAGTACTGCTTACGATTCGAAAAAAATATATGTTAAACAAGAACATTTTCCTAATATTCTTAGCTTTGAATATTTTAGATTTTGTTTATATTACATAGTGTCATTAATTTGTGAAATTAGGTCTAACCGAACACAAAAACGACTACTACGCAAATACTATCTGGCGTATTATTATAAAACCTGCACCATTTTAAAGATAATTTAATTATCTATCTTTTTATCTACGAATTTTTTCGAAAAATCCGTTTTTTATGCTTTATCGAATAAAAAATTCGTGCGCGGCGTTCTATCGGAAGACGTTTAAATTATTCCGAATCATTTGCTACCGCACGCAGCCGCAAATGATTAGGAATAATTTCAACGTTTTCCGATAGAGCGCAGTTATCTGATATCAGAAAAAAATAAATAAATAAAATAAATTTATAATTTTAATTGCATAAGCTTTTAAAAATGCTATGCAATAGCTTTACCGCGGCAGTCCCCGAGTGCCACACGTATTTTTTTATTTTAATTGAAGGATATTCAATTAGGGTCGTTGAGCAAATTATAATTACATCACGTTATTCAAGCGCGAATAGAGCAATAACAGCACGTTAATGAGGCTATCATTTTTGTACAGTTGAAGCAAGACGGAGGTTCTGAAGAAATTGGTGCCGACGCGGGGCGAGGATATATTTCGCATTGAATGCAATAACACAGTAAGTGAATGCTTGTTACTTGTTGCAATGCGATATGCGAGCAAACGATCGAACCAATTGTGCTACCCCAGTTGGGTAGTTAATAGTTCCTGTGCTCTCAATACCTTCCCTCCTCGTTAGTTGGGTGCCGGGAAAGTAATACTAAAGAATTACAATTTATGAATAAACTCGTAAGAATCTTAAACTAGACTTCTAGATGTATTCACATCCGTATCCCAAACGAGTTTTCCTATCGATTTTGAAATGGAACAGTCGAGTTCAGTCGACGATCGACTGCGTCCAACAGACGCGTAAGGTCACCGCTGAATGGAATGCAAATACTCGTAGGTACTTACTACATCTGTAGGGGCAAACGCTAGTTTTTCATTCAACTAAAAATAAAAAAAATACGTGTGGCACTCGGGGACTGCCGCGGTAAAGCTATTGCATAGCATTTTTAACAACTTATGCAATTATAATTATTTATTTATTTTATTTTTTCTGATATCAGATAACTGCGCTCTATCGGAAAACGTTGAAATTATTCCGAATCATTTGCGGCTGCGGAAGCAAATGATTCGGAATAATTTAAACGCTGCGGAGCGCTGCGCACGATTTTTTTTATTCGATAAAGCAAAAAAACCGGATTATTCGAAAAAAATGCTAGATAAAAAGATAGATAATTAAATTATCTTTATAATGGTGCAGGTTTCATAATAATACGCCAGATAGTATTTGCGTAGTAGTCGTTTTTGTGTTCGGTTAGACCTAATTTTACACTATGTAATATAAACAAAATCTAAAATATTCAAAGCTAAGAATATTAGGAAAATGATCTTGTTTAACATATATTTTTCTCGAATCGTAAGCAGTACTCGTTTAGACGTAATTATCAGTTTAAAATCATTAATTTTCGTTAAGAAATTTCTTCATTCGGTCGCCGCGCTGGCCTAGGCCCGATTACCTTTACGAAACCGATGTCATTTGGAGAGCAAAATTAGTTTTGGATAAAGCGACGATTATGTCATATCGCTGAGATTCTATAAACTCGTATCTCAAAATGTTTTTTTTTTTCGTTCTTTACAAAACAGTCTATTATATTTCAGTTACATGGGTCGCCCTAACCTCAAATAGAAGTGAATTATATTTCGACATTAAGGCAAATTCTTAAAATCCTTCAATGAAATGTGTGTATAGTATTGTGCGAGTAATATGTAGGTATGCAAGCGTATATGGCTTATATTGCATTCGATTGACATAATTCAATCGCAATTCCGTTAATTTTATCCCAACCGAAAATATCGTCACGGCCGGAATTCGAACCTGAAACTTACAATGTGAGATCGGGCGATTTAATCACTAAGCCATATGTGCTTGCCAAGTTTGGGGAATCTAATGAACATACTACATGAGATTTTGATGACATCGTTCTTTGTTAGAATCTAGAGGACTAACATTTGACTGGTTAATGGATAATTCTATGGCGCTTAATACCTATAAGAAAGACAAAACACATGACTTTTCGCATATACAGGCGAAATTAACCACACAACTACACAACTGTGTCAAAACGAACTCTTTGTATATATTACATCTCAACGACTTGGTCAATGTACTGTACAACATGACCAACGACTTGTAATGTTGATTTGTTCATTACGTAAATAGAAATAATAATTAAAAAAAAATACTTAAGTATTTACATTGACATGTTCTTTGGCTGCCAAAACGAATTTCACCAGATTTCATCACAAGTACGAAAACCGATTCGGTATTAAACAACATACATGCAATTCTGGAAAGATGAGCAGACGTGTTCTGTTCTATAGACTATATCACTATTTCGTGCAGTGTTACTGTCTCCTGAATCACTCTCTAGATCATAGCCTTATTTTTGTAGTGTTGGTGTCAATCTTATTTTTGTCATTTTTTCCCATTATTTCTAGTTATAAATTATTGGTGTCGTTTTCCATTTATTATTAAGGCTCATCAACCGTTTTACTTATTACTTATCAATTTAGCAATATTTTGGCGCTTATTACTGCTTGTTTGCAGTGTTTTAGGTCTTCAAAAACCTTATTGTCTTCTAAAACTTTAACATATCATAATTGTTTAGACATTAGTGTACAATACTTTGCTGCTTAAGATTAAAATAATTCTAAAATCGACACTAAAGGTTTCTTAACATTTTCGCCACATAATTTCTAATATAATAATCATATTAGATACTTTAAACTAACAAAGGCATCCAGGTAATTATTTGACATGATATAGTATTAGTAAGTATTAAATTACTAATTTACTTTAGAACATTTTGACGTCAGACTCATCAATTCAGTAGTCAAGAAATATTATGGTGTACACATACAAAAAAAAATATGAAAAAAATATACACAGGAATATACAAAAAATAAAACAAATAAATATAAAATTGTGTGGCCCTAAAAATTGAAAATGCAATTGATTATCGGAGAGAAAACAGTCATAATAATATAATACTAAAAAAATAATAAAAATGTGGAGCTAAATGAAGAAATGTCAGAATGGAAATCGGCAGTAAATTGGAATTTATTAATATCATACAATTATCTCTTAATAAGGTTCCTTTTAGTTTGTTTGTTTGTTTATACTCTTTATTGTGAAATTTCACAAAGAGCGGGTTTATTGTCATACGACAATCTCTAACAACCAACCCTGCTATGAAGTGTTTATATGTATGTGTGCGTGTAACATGTGTGTAAGTGTGTGTCTTGTTATTACATTTGATCGACAGAATTGAAAATGCAATTCCGTTAATTTTATTTCAACGGAAAATGGTGACCCAGCCGGGAATCAAACCAGGAACCTTACAATGTAAGATCAGGCGACCTAACCACTATGCCACCGGGCCGTGTAGTGGTGTTGATTTAAGGTATTTCTTTGGATAGTTTGGTTTTGCCTGATGTAGGAGTTATAGTACGAATTCACTAAGACTGATTGTTTCGTTTTAACTAGAGTAAAACGAGTTCGTGTATTCACAGCTGATATACAATACGCATGGCTAACGGAATATCGACCGGTCGTATGGACTGTTGACCAAAACGTGTGTTCGCTCGGAGCTTTTTTCATCGCCTCTCGTTTGTCCATACTAACGTCCACCTACTTAAACCTCCTCGAGGTTTACTTTCCAAAACGCTAAAATAATACACGCCATAGCTGTCCATTCTTTGTAAAAGTGTTTACAATTTATCATTCACTTTCATTTTCCAAATTTGTTGCGGGAAAAAATACGCGGTGATTTGTGGAGGTTGTTATTTCGAAGTGGTTCTATTCTTAATTTTTGTCTCTTAGTATCGTCTGTCACCAGATCTTGTAGTTCATCAGTTTATGCATACCCCGAATAAGACTAGCAAAAGTACAGAAAGGGCTCGATTGCGTTTCTTCGTGAACTAAAATTGGAAATTAGTTCATGTATGCGAGACCAAGCAATACATTAGAGCGGAATGTGAAATGAACGGTTGTTACTTTTTCGCATTAAAACTACCCTCCAAAGATGAAGCAGCTGAATCTAAGACCGTTTGAAATGTGTTCAAACTATTATACATTCGAGCGGTAGCTATGAAGTGCGAAAATCGACGATCGTTCGTTTCATATTTCGCTCTAACGTATTGCTATATCTCGTTCGCTTAAACTAATTTAAGTTTTAGTTCACGATTAAACGCAAACGGTCCCAAAGGCTACTTACATATACATTAGCATTAAATTGTATAATCTACGCTCTACCACTATTAAACAGCTGAAGTACGTAAAAGTAAAAAAAAAACATTAAGGAGATGCTGATAGGACACTTTTTCTATGGTCTGACCGAATTCGAGGGCCAAGACGTTTCAAATATTGCACAAATTTAAATGATAATAATGATCAAGGTATGTTCATTGGCCATCTGTTCTGTAATCTAAGTGATACGTATGATTTTTCCAAAATACGTACAAAAGCAGAGCATTATTAGGCCAGATTGCGTTTCTTTGTGAACTGAAACTGAAATTAGATCAAGCAAACGAGATAGAGCAATACGTTAGAGTGGATTATGAAACGAACGATCGTCCATACGAACTACCTGTCGAACTTATACTCGTCCGAATAAATTTGAACGCATTACGTGCGGTGTTAGATTCAGATGCTTTAACTTTGGTGTCAACCGTTCATTTCGCATTCCGCTCTAGCGTGTTGCCCTGTCTCGTTCACACGAACTAATTTCCGATTTTAGTACACGAAGAAACGCAATCGAGCCCATTGTCTGGTTATTTTATTTCTTTTAGTTTTTAAATGTATGAAGCAGCTTTAACTTGATTAGTTACCTATTTATTGACTACTTTGTATATAAAGATAAATAAATTTTAGTACATATCTATTCGAATTATTGACTATTTCAATTATTAGGGTTCTACTTTGATATAACTTTTTACAAAGCTGAGCTTTAATGTCTGGTTATTTTATTTCAGTTTATATTTGTAATGTTAGTTGTAAATGTATAACCCCTCAAGACAGTAACGTCCCGAATCGGGTACGATGTATTGTAGTCACGGAGCAGGTTAGCTGCTCCGTGATTGTAGTCAATGCTCAGTAACGTCCCAAAACGGGTACGAGCGCGGCGCGACAAACCGCGCTCTCAGCGACCTGAATTTACACCAAAATCACAGTGCAACCGTTAGATATGTGCAACTGTTAGATATGTGTGAGAAAGACGGATACATGATGAGTTGGCCATGATGACCCACGTGTTCAGGGTCGGTCACACTCACGGGTCAACACCCATCCGATGGCCTCCACGTACGGGGTGCGAACCTGGGTAGGACACTGGGTCAACCAGTCTCCCCTGCGAATCAAACCTCTGGCGCTCCTGGACGGTCTGCGCACCGAGCGGCGTAAGCCAATCGATTGTGCTCTCCGACTAACAGTCGGGGGAGTCTGGGAACTGTATTGTTTCCTATAGAGCGGGGGTGGTTGTGTACCTTATGGCGACTGCTCTTGAATAGACCATTGGCCATCCGATCCTGGGTGAACAGCCGGGCAAAGGACGCCTTGGTCCGCGATAGATTCGGTTTACTCCGTTTCACCGCTTCATAAGGGAGAGGACCGCGCAAGCGACCTCGAACTCGGAACCAATCGAGAGACCGGAGAAATCTGGTCACAATTGGAAGTAAGGGCGCGAGTGTCTCGAGCCGCTGGGAAGTAATTCCTGGCTATCTCGCGGTAAGGAGTTGGTCTCTTACGGGTTGTGGCGTAGCTAGACGTCGGATTTGTAATGTCCAAAGTCTTCTACGCTCACTGCACGGTCGATAGAACGATGAATCGTTAAAACGTCCTGCGGTGACGGGTTCGCCCGTTGTGGCTGACATCTCAATATGTACGATTATTCAGTCGTGCTTCTCGCAGTCTAGAATCCTTAATATAATTGTTTGTATTCTGGGGGCACTTAGTCGAGTGCTGCCATTACTCGGATCTGTGCTTCTCTTCGGATATTATGTAGCTTCTCTTCGGATATATGTATGAACATAAATAAAACGAACTAATAGATTTGGTAAAGCATGTAATAACGTACACAAATGTGTTTACAATTTGTAGATAGGCTTTCGTATTTTGGGATAAAACGTCGATATCGCTGAATAAATGAGTTTTTTTCAATTATCCAATATTCTAATAATTATTCATAATTATGTAATTGTTTTACAAAATGACGTTTTAATGTTTTATATTTCAAATTTCAATGCGATAATTCTGCAATTCTTCTTTTCATGATCCATCAAGTAGTTTCTTTCTTATGATCGTTTTTCTAAAGGGCTATATTTTTGACTATCAGCTCTCAGAAATGACGGTGACTGCCAAGATTTACACCCGCCGCTTGAGGGGTTAATTTGATTATTTAACTTCTACTGACTATTTATTTTAGTTATTACGATGAAAAACTTTTAGTGGCTAGGTACCCATTCGAATTATTGCCTATTTTAATTAATAAGCCTTTATGTTGCTTTGTAAAACAACATTTTACGATGAATAACTTTTGGTAAGATCCAAATAATTGACTGTTTTAATTATTAATGTCATTTTCTTACATACTATTTATTCATTATCTAATAGTTAAATTCTTGTCGGCCTATGTATGTTAAGTAAAGAGTAGTAACGAGACATCTAACACACATATTTTGACACGTCCCAGAGTGGTTTTTAGACGAACACAGTGAAAATGTAATGTAATGTAGCAATTTTTTTTGATTGATTTTGTTTTATTTTATTTTCATAAGTATTTTTATTGTAATTGCTAGTTTAAAATTCTAGGATTAGTTTAACTATCTGTGTGATTCTAAGTTTTTGCTAGTATTTTAAATTGATTTCACGGCATTCTTCAATGTATTATTTAATTATCACTAGGCATTATTTAACTATACGTATCGGAGCCTACCTTAGTGCGGACGTCTCGTGCGATCAAGTTAGTTTAGGTTTATTTATTGTGTATGATTTTGGTTTATTTAATATCTTTGATTTTTGATAACAAACAAATTTGAATTTGAATAAAAAAAATACGTAATGTACTGAGGATTTCTCGTTTATGTTGTATTCCTCTTCGTCGATGAATAAACATGCTAAATTCTAGTCTTTTCTATTTTTATTTACCCATTTACTAGTAAATTCGACATTCGCAGCCTGTTTTAGTTGGATTTTATTTGAAAAAATCTACTAAGTCAATGATTTTATTGTGAATGTTATCAACTATTCGCTTCAATATAAAATCGAAGACTATCGCGGTTGTTGGACATTATAAATAGGATAGAAAACGAATTTACCGCGTGAAATTTGTAGGACCCGACGTTTCGGTGACGTTGCAGCCGCCGTTGTCTAGGGTAGACTAGACAACAGCGAGTCTACGCGGTAAATTCGTTTTCTATCCTATTTATAATATTCGCTTCAACTATGGAAATGAATAATCGTTCGTTTCATCAAATACCGCGGCGATGGCTGTACCGCGCGCGTTATTTTTATGGCAATCGTTTATATTATCTGCCTACTTTCCTTTCCGAATTTGTACTGCGGAACAAATGCGAATGAATACATCGAAACACAATATCGAGGTCATCAAATATGTATTGGGTATTCTTCTTACTTCCGGTCGTGTGCGTCGTTGTGGAACATGACAGATGGTCTAGGTACCATTGTGATGTTAGTTAAATGTTTAAAAAAAATAGTTACTTATGGATGGATTTTTATTTATTTTATTTCATAAGCAAATCGACATTTATAACAGTTTCGACCAACTCGTTGATATGGAATATAAACATAAATATAAAAAATACAATTGTTGCAAGTATACACACAACATGTTTAAATAAGCATTAAATACAAATACAGGCATTAAGAATAGAAAAACAAATTTATAGAGTACATAGAGAATGACAAAAAATTATCTTATTCTGACATAAACAAGTAGCGCAATGCCCACACCTTGAAGAGAAGTGCGCTCGCTGTAAACATATCAAGGTATAACGTTGCCGAACATAGCGCATTTAATATTTGCCGCAAAGCTCGCGTAAGCAGACTCCATTGACTTAGGTTGGTGCGCGAGGACAACTCAGCAAATAGATTATGAGTGCGTGCACGATTATAATTATCCGGAACAAAGAAACAAACCTTCGCTAGCATGGCAAGCATGGCAAGCATTTCTCTACGCAATTTAAGAGAGTTATGGTGGGCACCATGCCTAGTAAAAAACTAGTAGGGTATAAGCGAGATATCCCTTTAGGAAAGCGGTTGACCTGAAAGAAAGGGATAGTCGACATACGACAAAAATCTTTTTAAACCCTGATTAACTATGCTTTAGTTTTATAAACTAAATTCTCATAATAGAATAATACTATTATGGAAATAAATGCACCAGAAACGGAATTACAGAAAAAAACAATTCAATGAAGCTTTTTCTCCCCAGAAATATTAAATATTCTAGGTATGTAAGCACTTTAAAATACCTTCTTGATGAAAGGCAGTGGCAGGCGAAAGTCTGCTTTGATGAGAAAATGATTTGATTTTTGAAGATTCGTTACCTATAGTTTGAGCTCATACCTATAAGTTAACAAGATACTGATAGGTAACGCATTACTTGTTTGTGAGAAATGTGATAGATCTTTTAAAAAATTTCGGTTTTGTCACCACAGAACTTACCCGGCCTGTAGCCAAGGTCTAATGAAAATATTTTGAGCGTGATGTCCCTTGTGGAAGGAGGTTGAGCTGATGGAAAAAGATAGTCGGCGTCGAGCCATCGATATATTAGCTAGATATGCCCTCAGATACAAATGAGTTGGCTCCATACCCTTGGCTCGTAAATCATGTGACAGAGAGAGCAATAAATTGAACAGTATGCGAGAGAATAGCGCGCTGATATTGTTAGCGGCAGCTCTCACACAGGAAACGGTCGGCTGTCCGCCAGCGGACTGCGACCAAACTACTACTGGCCTGCTTTCAGAAGTAGTTTTGAATTGGTCATTTCGAGCGCCAAAGGCCTATCTAGGGTATCATATATCGATGCGTCGAGAACGTTCTTGCGATTGAATCGTTTACGAAAATATACTAACCGGTGAAAATTCAATGTGATTTTGGCTCAACAAGGTCGATCTGTGTACCCGATTTCAAGTCTCTAAGTCTAATACCTCATTGGGTGGATTGCCAAAAGAAAAAAGAAGAAGAAGAAGTATAAGTGTAATATTTCAAGATTGAATTATGATCAGAGTGCGCCCACTGGTGAAACGATTTAAACCACAACCGTTTCCACTCTTGCCATGACCAAATGATGCCTGCATGTCGAATTTCAGCTCAATCGAATTAAGCGTTTGGGCGCTATCGTGGAGGAATACAAACAGACAGATACACAGTCTGTAAACGGTCTTATGTATACGTTTTCATCTCGAAATAAACCGACTTTACCGATTTTAACAACAATCTTTTCAACTCCTGCCATGACCAAATGATGCATGCATACCAAATTTCAGCTTAATCGGATTAATCATTTGGGCGCTATCGTGGAGGAATACAAACAGACAGATACACAGTCTGTAAACGGTCTTATGTATACGTTTTCATCTCGAAATAAACCGACTTTACCGATTTTAACAACAATCTTTTCAACTCCTGCCATGACCAAATGATGCATGCATACCAAATTTCAGCTTAATCGGATTAATCATTTGGGCGCTATCCTGTTGGAATACATTCACACATACACACAGAGATACTGCCATCAGGAAATGTTTTTAATCGTATCAGAGGGGCTCAATACAGATATCTCCGTTTTCGTCTCAAAAAAAAATGACGTTCACATTACTTTTTCTCCTCGTTGGTTGCTGGGCCTGGAAAGTAAATAAAAATGGATGAATGACTTTTAAAATCTGACTAATAATACTATATTCGAAAATTTTGCAATGAATTAATATTCCGAAATCCATGACATAACATTTCACAACAATTTACGAATTGATGAAATTAACAGTTATAATAGTAGTGTCTAAACTGGAGCGTCAAGACGTTGGGAAATGAGTTTAACGGTCTTTGTTTGCTCTTACTTATTGCCACTGAGATTAAACTTCACAAGTGATTTTTGAAAATGTCGTTAACACTGTCCTAAAATGTTGCACTAAGTCACTACATTTTTCGTAAAATGCATTATACAATTTTGTGATTTATTTGGTCGGTTTTCTGGAAAATGTCATAAGTCTTCAAATTTACTTATTTATTAAAAAAAAACAATATAAAGCTTTTAAATTATGCATTAAGTTAAGGTATATAAACGAACAGATATTTGAAGATTGTTTGCTAAGCAAAGAAAGTATAGATCTGTTGGAAATCATCAACTTTACTAGACGTCAGTCTGCTCTGGAGTGATACATGTATTATAATTTATTTATAATACACTATTATCGCTAGGATGATTGACAACTTAATTTAGAAATTTGAAGATAAAAGAGACATCATTTAATGTTAGTTTGTGAAATAGTGACAATAAAAGAATAGGTAGTTATCTTTAAGGGTATTATTATAATACATAATAATATATTGTTAATATTATAATATATTTAGTAAATGAAGATTAAAAATAAATAAAATAAATACGTACCTACCTATATTCAATAATACATATGCCCACATATATAAATACACAAAAATAAATAAATGCAAAACATTTAGCATTAGGCAGTACTTAATTATACGAATCTGAGCCTACCTTAGTGCGGACGTCTCGTGCGATCCAGTTAGGTTAGGTTCAATTTATCTATAACTGTTATTATGATTTTTGTAAAATAAAGAATTTGAATTTGAATTTGAATTTAATTATATATTATACTAGGAAAATATTAAACGATATTGCTGGGTGGCGTTCATGGTGGGCTCATAGTAGTTAGAATTTAACCCTACGAAGTCCAGTGTATTTTCGTTTCATTGTACGGGCAAATTCAAGTTTGGTGAGTGCCGCGCGCGGTGTTTAGATGAATGACCTCCCCAAAACTGAAGTCTGGATACGAGCCTGGTCAAATACCTATGTATACCAATTTTCAAGGCGATCGGTTGAAGGGTATATAAGTTAATGTAATCCGGTCCCAAATACCTATGTATACCAATTTTTAACCGACTTCAAAAAAAGAGGAGGTTATCAATTCGGTTTTTTTAAAACGTTTGTTCCCTCACAACTCTTTGAGTAGAATTTGAGGAAAATTCTTTTTTTATTCGAAAGAATAGACTTACAGATTGGTCCCACTTTTATCAAAATCCTGTTCTGATAATGGGATCTATGAGGAATTGAGGGAACTCCTCAAATAGTATCATATGAAATTGAAAATTTACATGTTGGTTCAATTCCCATGACAATACATTTATTTTTATGCTAAGCATGACCTGATCCTACATGCTGGGTTGGCTCCCGACGAGGAAACTCCTCAACGGTCAACAGCACAGACCCCAAATTTTGTATACTCATTCAGTTATGATAGGCGTTCTAAGTTTTATCATGAAATAGCTGCGGCACCCAGGTTTGGCTCCCGACGAGGGAACTTCTCAACGGTTAACTGCACATACATAAAAAAAAAATACGCAGTTAATTATGATAGCCCGTTCTAAGTACCACCATGACATGGCTGCTGCGCTTATAAAACATTTCGGAGTCGGTTTTTCTTTTTGTTAAAATTTTGTCTATTAAATTTGTTTCATTGCGATTGGTTGAACAGTGTAGAAGTTGATGTGCTGCAGGGCCATCTAGTGGTAAGTTACAACAAAGCGGATACCATAAAAACCTTGTCCATACCATCAAAAACCAAACAGAGACATATACCATCATGTATTTTTATATACTCGAATATAGATTGAACAATTTCCATTACCCGCCATTTGACATTCGTCTATACTATTTAAACCTAAATGTAGGCTTTATTTTATTACTTTTTTTTCCTTTACATGTCAGGTTCAATAATCCTGTATTTTATATGCAAATGTAAACAGGCAATTTGCAATAGATAAAAAAAGTGAAAATGTCGCAGCTTCGCTTCGAGAGCAATTGCTGTAATTGCCAACTAACGAGAGTGATCGATTATTCTAGTGCTATTATCGGTTGAGAGTTTACTAGCGAGAGTACATGTGATGGGTCGTTGCACTTTAAATCCACGACCAATGCCCCGCCGCGCCGCGCCGCATTGGAGGCTTGAGTCGACTTTCCCATATTTTTGTAGGGACTCGATTAGAATAATGTAGATCTGGGGCCGCTTCTCGGATATAATGGAGAAGGCGTATTTACAATCCGGCGTCTACTCGTACTAGTCACTGTAATGTCAAACCAAATCAAATCAAGTTTATTCGGTCGAAAGAAAGCAGTCAAATTGACGGTTTTAATAAAATGTTAACAAATCTTGTTTGCTCCAGAAAATGTGGTTACTAGCTAGTTACTCAGACAAAAAACTAAAGATATGCATCCTCATATTTTAAACTTGAATTCGTGCTGCTAATAGTTGATGATGCATTCTTGTTCTTTGGTTACTAATGGTTCTGTGCATCTTGGGTGGTGTTGGCCAAACTCTATGTTACCTGGCCTGCTAAAATCACAGTTCAGCTCCTATCTGGTAGCCTCCTCGTAGAGGAACCTAACCTGTCAGCGTCGCTGTGAGCTTCTGCCACGGCGGTAATCCTGCAGTCGTAGGCGGTTGGGATCAGAAGACAGCGAATTCCGGGGAATACCTCGGGCGAAACTGGGCGGCTTGCATACCAGGCTGTGTCAAATACGCTTACGCAATCCGGCGAATAACCGGGGGGGGGGGGATCTGAAGATGCATTTTTCCCATGACAGCGTTGTAGTTGTCTCAAACTGAATTATTGCTTACGTAAGGTAGAGACCGCGCCAGTGATCTCAGGTTCTTGACCAGTCCGGAGGAAGGAGAAATCTGGACAAATGTGGTAGTGAGGGCGCAAGGTCGGCCAGCTGAATTCACTTCACAGAGCCTTGCGGTAAGGCGTTGGACTCTCGCGGGCGTGTTGGCATAGCTAGACGGTGGACTGTGTTGTCTCTAAGTCTCTACGTTCTCCCATGGTTGAAAGAATGATTACACATCGTTGTGCCTTCCTGGGTTGACGGGTTCGCCCGTTGTAGGTGACAGCTCCAAAGTTAATGCTGTATTTAAAGAACCCGCCACTTTTCGGTGGTAGTCAATATTTTGATACATTTTTCGAGGATTTCCATCTGCTAAGCCACCCCTTTAATTACTCCTACTTATTACGCCACCCCTTTAATTACTTCTATTGCGAAGCTCTTTTCAATGCAATTTCTCTTTGTTCGCAAAGAAACATTGCCGGAAGAAGTCCCAGAGACAGAAATGAGAAATACTGATTGTAACAATACTTTCACCACTTTACTCAATTCAGATCGATATAAAATAAAGTTTTTTGTCTTCAAACCTTATACATAATTATACACAATTGTTTAGACATTAGTAAATTTATTAAAAAATCCGAAAAAACAAAATCATTGTTTAGGCGTCGATATAATGTTATAGTAGATATAGCTTAAGATGAAAATAATTTAGAAAATCTATACTAAAGGTTTCTGAAGAGTCTCGCCGCATAATTTATAATAATCAAATTATTTACCTAAAACTACAAAGGATATGGTATATCATGTCAGACAATTATTCGACATGATATAGTAAAAAATACTTACTTTAGAACATTTTGACGTGAGAATCATCAATTAAGTTGTCATGAAATAGAAAATAATACGGTCCTTCATACACAAAATACAATTGATTATCCGAGAGAAAATAAAATAATCGTTGTAATATAATAGTCAATAGACTGGAAAAATGTCAAGCTAAATAAAAAAAATCAAAATGGCAATTGTCAGTCACCTAATTAGAATTTGTTGATGTTATGCGACTCTCCCTCTCAATAAGGTAGCCTTTTAATTTCGACTTTAACTGGGAAAATTCCCGTTTTTACATGTAATTCTAATATTTTCCTATATTTTATTAAAAAAATACTATTCCAACGTAGTTTGGATCCCTTTTAAGTAATTTAAAAGACGGGCAGAGCACTACACTCAAGAGCAATGAATCCGGGTCACTAACATAACCTTAGTATCTCGGAAACTAAGAAAGCTAGCTTATTGAAATGCAAAGTATTTTGTAGACAATTAAATACTACGGAAAATAAAATACAAAACTCTTTAGTTGCTTAAGTAATATCATCAAAAAGGCAAAAACGAAATAAATTATTTTTTGAAAATTGAACTAAGAATTCACTGCATTTGATTTTGATTTTGTTTATGCTCTCTGAAAAAAATATATAACAAGCACGCCTAGTATTCAATATTTATTATTAATCTATTAATTATTTAATAATGTAAGATATTCATACGTTTAAGTAGGTGACCCGGATTCATTGCTATTGGGCGTATATACTAGTTCGAGCAACTGCTGTTATTGTAGCTACTAGCGTTATTCCACTCTCTCGTGTGATCAATGCCTCGAGTAAAACAGGATGAAAACGAATACTGAATAGTCAAGTAGGAGCCAAGAACTGTTCGATTGTTGATACGAGAAACCGCCGCTGACATGCTTTTGTTCGCTTCTCCTCCGGTTTAAACTTCCTCTTCTTCGTGCACTCCAAAACGGATTAATCTGCTAGTGAAAGTTCGATAATAATTAATGCATTCTGAATTACTTCTTTGTGTGGAATATGTTATTGTAGTATAGTTCATTATCTACTCTAGGGTAAATGTAAGCTACTGTTCTTGTATTATCTTTTAAAAAAATATATGTTTTGTGTTTACTTCCTTACTAATTTATTTTATTTATTTATTTATTTTTTTAATCACTTATTACAAATCAACATTACATAAAAACCAATGTATTAAAAAACAAAATTAATAATGATATAAGCTAGTAACTACACAAAGAGAGTGTCGCGTAAAATGTATATTATAATCAATGCTTTTATATAAGAAAAATAATTATTTGACTCACAGATGAATGATTTAAACAGATGAGTGCTGACGGTAAAAATATCAAAATCTGATGCCATTTGAGTGCCGCAAAGCACGCGCCAACAATTTTCACCTCATAAGGATAGTGCGCGAGAACAGCTCCGCGAAAATTTGATCGGGCATGAAGATAATTATTAGGCACGAAAAAATACACCTTAGCTAGTAATCTAGGATTTTCAGATTTACCTCGAAACAGATTAAAAATATAGGACATGGTCGGCATGTCTCATTTGAGACAGAGAGTATTATATCCTACCATGCCTGTGATAAATGGAGTCGGATACAAAAATTGATAAAATCCGTTTTGCTTGGAGTACAGGGAGCTAATGGGCCCTGTTGCAGTTAGGCTACTAAGACCCATGCGTGTAGGGTCGGCCAAACTCACGGGTCAACACCCATCCGGCGGCCTTCACGCAGAAGCGCGAGTCCGGGTAGGACTCTGGCCTGAGGGCCAGTTTCCCCTAGCAGTCAACCTTCGGGCGCACCTGGACGATTTGCGCACTGTGCGGCGTCAGCCAATCGATTGTGCATTCCGACTGACAGCCAGGGAAGTCTGGAAACAGTATAGTTTCCTATAGAACGGGGCGGTTGTTTACCTTGTGGCAGCTGCTCTTGAAACGACCATTCGGCTACCCGATTCCGGATGAAAACCGGGCAAAGAACGCCGTGGTTCGCGATAGATTCGGTATACACCGATCACCACTACACCAGGGATAGTATCGCGCAAGCGACTTCGAACCTGTAACCAGTCGGGAGGTTGGAGGTATCCTGATGATTAATTCCAGACGGAGATTTCCTTCCAAAACTGGTAGTTAGGGGGCGAGGCTGCCCGCTGGTTACCTTTACCGGTGCCTCGCCGTAAGGCGTTGGCTTCTGACGGGCATGTTGGCATAGCTAGATTGTAGATTTGTATTGTCTCTAAGTCTTCTACGCTCATCCCACGGCTGAAAGAACGATCCCATGTCGTTATATCAGCCTGGGGTGACGGGTTCGCCCGTTATAGTCGACACTGCCCCACTGCTTGGAGTACAAAAATCTTAAAAAACCCTTCTGTACCTTTTCCAGCATGCGGATATAGATAAATTCATGCGGATTCCAAACAGCTGCATTCATTTCGATGAGACTTCTAACAAATGAGTCATACAACGTGCGCATAACCCGAATATTTTTAAAGTGCTTGAATTGGCATATTACAAACCTTAGAAGCTTGAAAAAAAGCTATAGACAGTTGCCTAATGTGTTCCTTAAAGTTAAACTGGGATTTGAAAAATCCCTGACTCTCGTTACAGAAAGTGAAGTATTGTATTTTTAATTATTTTTATTACGGTTTTATTATAAAATATTTGTGATTTATGTATTTATCCATATAGATACATATAGATACATATATATTATCGGAAGGTACCTACTCAATCAGACATTTTTGATTTGACACTAAACAAAATATATTTATGTTTATTTATTGATATTTGAACATTTATACAACTGCTTAATCGATATTTGGACAGTTAAGGTATTCTTTGACACTCGGGATGACATAAGATTCTCACAGTACTACACACTTCTAAATTCGGTTTAAGCGTTTAGAAGTTATGACGGAATAAGGAAACGGAAAACACATATAAGAACCCTGAACACATTACACTCCTTTTTTGATGGACAGTCGTGTAAAAAAACGTGCAATACACGAAAAACTAATAGAAGACACTCCTACAATCGATTAGAGGTGCTAAATATCAGTAAGGTTGTTTAAGACAGGCATTAAGGTCACTCTTTAGTGATATTGCAACATCTCAATTAATTTTGCAACAGAGAAGCAGTATAATGTCCTCGACCTCAAAGTCATTCAATTAGGAAATTTTTTGAGCGAGTGTATGCTACTGAGGAAAAAGAGAGAGGTAATAATAACAATAATAATAATAATTTATTCTTTCAATAATAACATTTAAATTGCTTTCATTGCAGAATCTGCCTAGCTAGGTTAGAGGCCCATACTATGATAGATTCGATGATTTGGTCACATGAGCGTACATTCTACTATCTACTATTATAAACGCGAAAGTTTGTAAGAATGTATGGATGTTTGTTACTCTTTCACGCAAAAACTACTGAATGGATTTTGATGAAACTTTACAATAATATAGCTTACACATCAGAATAACACATAGGCTATAATTTATAAAGATATATAGTTTTCTATCATCATTATCACAATGTTCCATCACCACGCGGGTGAAACCGCGGGGAGCAGCTAGTAAGAATATAAATCTAATAAGGAATAAAATAGGTTATTGACATCTGGTGATAAAATTATACTTATAAATATATTTCAAAATATCAAAATGATCAAAGAATAAAATTATTATAAATAATGTAGAAGGATTAAGGTTATAAGACTATTAAAATAAATAATGACAAATTTACTACAATGCATTACAACAAAAATGTAAAGAAGTTTATTTTGAAATATCGCTTATTATCTTTTCCATTTCTCTCAAGTTAAAATAAGATTTCCGTACTTTAAATAATTTTAAATTGACTTAAATTTATATTTCTGCATGTTATTAAAGATTCTTCAAGTTTAGTTTAAACTTTGTGTCCTATAAAGCCAAAGTGTCCTTGGGCAATAGAAGTTTGGGTTTTCCGTACAATGTGCTTAGATCCTGTGCAGCTTTTCGTTGCTACTTTATGCCCAGTTTTAACTTCTATATCTATACTTTTTTAGTAGTTGATAAGAACTGTTTTTAAGCATACCTGCCTGATGTCTAATAATTTTAGCTCCGCGAATAAGTCGTTTGAGCAATACCTTCGGGGCTTCTTGGCAAGTGATGATGATAATTCAGATGATGCATCATAACAACATTAACTCTTATCAACAACAACAAAATACTTAGGCAACCAAAATAAGCGAATCATTGACTTATTTCATTAACTGAGTAATAGAATTAAGGCGACATGATACCTGGGAACGACCATATCTGAAGAATTTTAGTTTTATGAGTTTGTTGAAAAATATAAGCATTAATTTAAAAAAGTTTCTAAGTGAATCCCTCGATAAGGAGCCAATTAAAAATATGGATTCAGAAAAGTTGCTCATTGCCTTGGACAGTAAGGCTTTAAACTGACTTCGAAAACTTTCAGGCGCGATTACTCCTACAGTGAGTGTGTTTTATTATAATTTCATTATATTGACTGGTTAATTTTCTAGGGCAGCACTTAGCCACATTTTTTATTTAGGCTATAAATTAATTACAATTAATTAAAACGTGAGAGCGCTCTGCGAGTTACGCTAAATATGCTTTGCCATTTACACCCTTATACCACCACTGCGTAAAGATAGTTATTCTGTGCTAGCGCTGCGATAGAGTTTTTAGTATGCGCCTATTAGCCGGCGCGAGCAGACATAGAATCTGCGCTTGAAGCTTCGTCAACGCTGGATTTTTATTGGTCAAGCCCTACAAAATTGACCCTGCCTATTTTTTCGCGTGTACGCCCATTTCGTATATTTTTCTTAGGTCTCATGTCGCCTCAATATTACTATAGCTTTTGGTTAGATTTGATCTACAGACAGATGAATTTGATTTACTTTCTTATCAGTGATATATATCATCGGTTGATGCCTCGTGATTGCAATTTCGCTCTAAGTGTCGATTTAGTAATGTTAGTGGTCGGTTCTATTTCGCAATTCTTGTGGCGAGACAATATCCATTAATCTAAAACTAACTGTTAACGAAAATCAGTGTCTAGTATCTGATAGAATAGATAACAATATTATAGCAATCGTTACGTAAATTTATTTTCTCAGGTGATGTAAACATAAGATAAATTGTGAACCCAGAATATACCATATAATGAATGCGAACAAGTCATTTTTTTAAACTTTTATCTTTACGCTTGTCTTACTTAGTACGAGCAATCATTTCGCCTTGCTTTAACTAGCATTCAACAAGAAGTCATAATCTTCTACGTATCTTAACTCCTTCCGGTTATTTAGAAGTAGAAGTAAGTTTTGTTAGGAACTGCATTTGCGTTTTGTTTGTGGAGCGGTTCTTTTGCACGATCTCATATGTGTGATATTGAAAGCAAGAAGCGCTCCTACTGGGGACCAGATCTGGAAATATTTAATTCATCCGCCCAGGCGTTAAAACTTAACCTTGATGTCCTTATACGTTTGTTATCCCGTCGCTTGGTTTCCTATTAACACTAAGGGACATTGACGGATTTATTAAGGGGGGGATAGATTGCGCACGGGGGGGGGGGGGGGGGGGGGGGAGGGTGGGGGGTTGTCTGCTTGCCGGGAAAGTCTTGCGGTGAGACAACCGTTTTTTTGTCTGATTACGGGTCTAAGCTTGCGATTAACTTTTAAGAGAAGATATATAATCATTTATTCATTTAAAAAAATACGTACTAGGCCGTAGCCCGTACTAGAATAGATTCCATGTATGTTAATAATCTGTCTATATCTGCGCATGTACAGAACAAAAGAAAACTTAAATAATCAATAGAAAACAACAATCAATAGAAGACACAAATAAGTAATAATAATAAATAAAGAACATGTAGGTAATTGAATAAAAAATCAATATAATTTTCTTTTAAAATATCGAAATAGCATAATCAAAAAATTAAAATTAATATTTTATAAAAGTCTCCAAATAAATTTTTGTAGGGCAGATAAATAAACAAATAACATAAAATATATAACATTGTATGACAATAATAATGTAAAGAAGTTTATTTTAAAATATATTTTACTATCTTCCACCTCTTTTATCCTAATTTTAAATTATATTGATTTTATATTTCAGCATATTTTTATAGATTATTTATGTTTGTTATAAATTTTGGGTCCTAAGTGTTACAAATTTTGGGTCCTAAGTGTTACAAATTTTGTGTCCTAAGTGTACAAAGCTAAAGTGTTATTGGGCAAAATAAATTCGGGTTTTCCGTATGGTGTGCTTAGAGGTTGTGGAGCATTATTTGGAAATACCAAGAAACTCTTGACGGTTTATTACAAAGCTTAAAATAGTTCTAATCACCTATTTACAAGATATTTAGTAGAGATTTATCGGCGGCAATAAATCCGGAACCTTACAATGTAAGATCAGGCGACCTAACCACTATGTCACCGGTTAGTGTCTGACGATTGATGGAATAGTTTTCTTACCGCTATTATTACCTACATTCACTTAATGATCCTTAAATGACCGAAGCAAAACTAGAACGAATTTAATCGTCGATTTAGTTGCGTAATACGAAGAAGAAAATGATCTCGATCTACAAATTCATCATTCGTAATTCGTGCGGGGACATCGAAATCATCGACCATACAACACTTTTCCGTAACGGATCTGCTCGAATAAACGCGGATACGAAAGCTGCAAGGTATCTCACAGATCTACGCCGGAACAGAGAGAAAATACAACTGCTTTGCACGCGAACCAAGTGAGATAAAGCGTCATCCGAAGATAGGATCCAAGCAAGTTGTTAACGATCACTTAGAAATAAGCGTAGATTAAAAGAATCGATAGATAATCGATCGCAGCAGCAGAAATAGCTGACGATAGTGATGAAGAGCTAATGGACCCTGTTGCAGTTTGACCACTAAGACCCTGTTGTATAGGGTCGGTCAAAAGCAGGGCTCAACCCATCCGGCGGCCTCCACGCAGAAGTGAGAGCCATGGTAGAACGCTAGCCTGCGGGCCAGTCTCCCCTCGAAGTCAACCTTCGGACGCTTCTGGACAGTTTGCGCACCGTGCCACGCCAGCCAATCGATGTACATTCCGACTAACAGCCGGGGAGAGTCTGGGAACAGTAATGTTTCCTATAGAGCGGGTGTGGTTGTTAACCCTATGGCAACTGCTCTTGAAACGACCATTCGGCTACCTGATCCCGGGTGAATAAGCCGTGCAAAGGATGCCGTAGTCCGCGATAGTTTTGGTAGATACCGTATCACCGCTTCATAAGGGAGAGGACCGCGTAAGCGACCTCGATCCTGCAACCAGTCGGGAGGCGGGAGGTATCCTGAAGGTTAATTCCAGACGGAGATATCCTTCCAAATTAGTAGTCAGGGGGCGAGGCTGCCCGCTGTTTGCCTTTCCCGGTGCCTCGCCGTAAGGCGTTAGCCTCTGACGGGCAGGTGGTGACGGGCACTAGACTGTGGATTGTTTTTCGTCTCAAGTCTTCTGCGCTCACCTCACGGAGACAGAACGATCCAATATCGTTAAAATTTCCTTAAGGTGACAGGTTCGAACGTTGTAGTTGACAGCTCTAGTTGGCTATAGTGATGATCATCCGCGTATGCCATACTATATATCGAGAAATACCTAAACACTGGATGGAACCAAATTCGGAATCCGTATTTGTCAAGAATATTTAGTTATTAGAAGGGGTGCAGAGATTTGTAACAAACAGTGCAAGTGCCAAAACAGCATTTGAAACAAATACTCGAACATTTTATCTCGAATCCAGTTGTGGACGTTTGGAAACGCGTATCGAAGGAAACGATTGAATCAGTGAATGTTAACCAATTAAAAAACCGATTGGACAAGTTTTTTTACAATTCAGTAATTGATAGTTTTCATATGTATATGGATACCTGGATGGATAGGTTAGCCTAAACTGCTCGTATATAACCATAATATTAATTCCGGTTGCATATAGGGCACACTGAAATTTCCGAAACTGGCCACTTCCACAAACATGAAAATAAAAACAATATTCTGAAATGCAACTCTTCAGCTGTACAATAAAGTTTGTTTCTTCTAACTGTCATTTGTTTTGTCATTTAAAAAAATGCTTATTTGCATGACGTTTAATTTAACACGTTTGATTTAATTACTGTATACTATTTTAAGTATAATTTAACAGCTCTGCAGAGCCTCGCTCGACTTCCAACTGCTTTCGGCGATATAGCACCAAGCACTACGAAAAATTATAGCTGGTTTGAGGAGCTCAGACGCGGTCGTGTCAATCTTAGTGACTGATTTTGTGAAGGTCCATTTCTGTCAACGACAAAAACATCGATGCTGTGCGATAGAAAACGGCAGGCATGTGACCAACGATGACATTTAAGCATCCTTAACCGTTGGAATGAGTCAGGCACAATCAATCCTACACAAACATTTGACCGTGAGAAAGCTGTGCTAGCAGTGGATCCACACAGTTTGACCAAGGCCTAAAAACGGGACTGGTCACTTGGTGTAATGCCATGCTTGCCAGATTCAATAAAGAGGCATCTAGCGGACATTTACCTTCTATTTTGAGATACCACTGTTCTGTTTCGATTGGTGCACCAGGTTTTGGTGGTTGAAACCATTGCATTTTGTACCTCGTTTAATACTTCAAAGATCTTCATCTTGTATAACTGTTTCGTTATTTCCTCGCATACTTCACACATTTGGCTTTAGTAAAGATTCTAATTCGGTTCCATCTGAAGCAAAACATATAATTATCATTAAGTAGTATAGCACTACACCCTACAGGATCCAAACCGATTCGTGACGCTATAGAAATTCACAAACGCGTAGCAGTTTCATTATTTTATCTATTGTTGTTATAATAACATCCTCAAAACAGACAATGCATATTGTTAATTGTCAAAGTTCTATTCATGGGCATTTATTTATCCATAGAGCGTCTCGATGTATTGACTATTGCAAATTTCATGAATAGAACTTGGCTGTTGATCAAGGTTATCCGCCGTTATCTCTATCCGATTGTAGACGGAGGATAGAGAGTTTGCAGTTGAATAATGAATTGCATGTAGTATGAGCGTATACAGGTTGAGTTTTTAAATAAGTGACATCCTAGTAGTATGTAAATCAGTACAACGAAGTAAATGATATTTTTTTGATATATTTTTTTTTTGGTAAATTTGTAAATCTTATCTATTAAAAAAAAAAAGAGAAGTTGAGCGCGCTGCACCATCTAGTAGTAGGTAGAATATCGCTAATAAGCAATATTATCCATATTTACCTGCCGCTGATAGCGCATCTTGCTTATAAGAACTATAACTACTACATATAACAATCATAAAAAGAATAACTGTGCAATGATTGCATTGAAATTTCGTATATAGAATATTGAAATCTCATTTTCTAAACCAATTAAATAATTATGAATAAATATGAGATTTCTTGGCATTTCTTACTTGCACTTGTCTTACGAAAAACCCTATTTAGAAATTGTAAATACTATCGTGATTTTTATTAGAATCTCTATCAGAGGTAATATTTCGTTTTGCTTATTTAAATATAAAATTATTTAAATATTTTGCTCATAAATGTCATAAAAACCTCATAATAAGCTCTAACCTCATAAACCTCATAAATCTCATAAGAAGCTCATAAAAACGAATAAAATTTTTGATGATGAAATGGAATTTTACCAGAATTATCAGCGAAATGACGCGGAAAATTATTCTAGCGACCGTCTATGTATCTATGGTAATAATGAGATATTTGCTCTGGATTTTAGGATGCGTTCGAATTAGAAAATAATATTATTGTGCGCTCCGGGAGCACGCCGCCAATATTGGTCGTTACGTAGTCAACGATGTCCTGATGTGCAATTAAATTTGGTCGTTACGTAGCCGAAGGCTTAAAAAAATATTATTCTAAACAAAAACTATAGTTGAGTTTTAATAAATAGCAAAAATTTTTGGGTTTAAAGAAATATGTATTTTAGTTGCCTCAGAAAAAAAGTGGAAACTTGGAAAATCCGTTGGCCATCACAGTTCCACTTCAGCGTCCACCGCAAAGACCTGACGGAAAAGACTGATTAGGGTCCACCGTAACCGCATGGTTCTTGATCAGTCTTTTCCGTCACACGTTTTATTTTCCCTTCATTTCTGGGCAGACTATGATCTTTCTTTCCAAAATCGATTGATGCTTCAATTCGTTTGGGAACAAGCCACATGATGGAAGAACTAGCATCTCATCTTAAAAAACAAACAGTTTCAAATATAAAAAAAATCGCGCTTTCATAGCAATGTAAACTAAAATAGTAAAAAATAATTCTAGGAAGTATCCAGTTCTTCCCTTTCTCTCCTCCTCCTCTTCCAATTTCCTCTCCTCGGGCATTATTAGTTTTAAATTCTTCCACTTGTCTGTATGTTATGTAATAATCTTTATTTTCACAATCCGCGCATGTACCACTGTGTTTAGGTTAGTTGTAAGATATTGTCATGTGGCAATAAGGTCGCCTTTTTGTATAATAATTAAGTGCAAATAAAGACTTTATTATTATTATTATTATAATGAGTAAAAATCAAAGAAATTGGAAATAAATGTTTTTTCACTACTAGTCAAAAAACACATAGTCTCTCAATAGAGGACACTATTATTACGGTTGAAATGCTTTTTAAATAATAATTATTATTTGATCTTAAAAATAATTATTTGACTATAATTATATTATTTGACTTTGACTATTTACTTTGACTTTTTTAATAATTATTATTTGATCATAGTAATTATTACTATGATCAAATACAAACATATTTTCGATGGAAAACCGCGCCCTGTGTGTCTGAAGCTATGCAGTTATACTGGCCAACCCACTAAAGATGTAATATTAAAATAATCTGAGTTTTGATTTCAAAATTCGTTTGTATTTTATTTTTATTCCGTATAGGCGTGTTTAGAGCGCTATCTACAGTTCTCCGCCATACTGTTATACCATGAAAGTCTCCATATTAAAAATAATAATCAATTTTAGGAACTACGCGCGCCATCTACACGTTGCGTTCGTGGTAAAATACTGGTTTCTAAATCGTAGTACGTTGTTGAGCAATCTAATACGATAAATAATCAATGCCGTCAGTCTTCAAGTAAGTCATGCAAGAAAAAGACGCAAAAAGATAAATTAAAGCTAAACTATCAAATACATCTACTATTTGAACAAGTGTGAATATTTACGAGTAATAGATACCTACTTGTCAGTTGTCACAGAGGGCATAACATGTAGCGAAGCCGACAGAACAATGCATGACCTCCTTGGTGCAAAATGGAGCCGGCTAGTCATTACGGTGAACGTAACAATTGACTTCGGTGAGAATAAAGAGTTGAATTTGGCAATCGCGACTGTTCCATCTTGTCCCCTGTTGCTTTAATTGCCAGCATAATCATTCGCTTGATTTGGTAAATTGGAACTTCATTTCCGTTGTAATCTTTTAGATTTTTTTGGTCTGCGTCTGGTATGTGAATATTTGATCATTCTCTGGTGTTGATTTATAATTTTTATGTTTATCCGTTTCCTAACGTTACGCTTTCGCGTCAATTATCATATTTTATAGTCTTAATTTTTGAGTTTAGTCATTGTGTACTGTCACTTATTGAGTATTTGTCTTATCGAGTGTCCTTATTTATTAAGCATAATAAAATTGTATCTATAGAAATTAAAACAATTCAGACTAAACATTCCTTAAAGAAGCAGAGCCATATGTGGCTAATAAATGAAGGTCGTGAAAACAGCCAAAAATTATTTGGCTGTCTTGTATGACTTATATTTTTATTCTTTTTTTTTATTTTACCGAGTAGGTAGCTACCTATCTATTTACTATTATTATGATTTCGATTTTTATTTATTTACTCGATAATTTTATGATTATAATTTCAAATACTTCTTGATGATATTTTAATTTATTTTTTTAACATGTTTAGAATTTTTTATCTTTTTTTGTGTGCACAGGTAAAATATTTCCTGGTACACCTGCCTTAATACAGGCCTAGGCCTAGTTAGGCGGTGTTGACGTAGTGACCAAGATGCTGCAATGTGCTCTATTTTTCGCTACTGGTCCAAACACATTTTTTTTTGTAATGCTGCAGGAAATTATATTTTGTGCTTTACAGTTTAAGTAAAAAAGTAATGTTTGTAGGTTTGTATTTAGGGGTTAATTTTCGAAACTACTCATCCGACTCCAATTATTTTTTTTTCACTATTGGGAAGCTCCATTATCAACGATTGCTATAGGCTATATTTTATTGCGATAAATATTAGTTTTCAATAAGAAATCACGATATTCGTAAATCAAGTCGGAGAAAAATGAGCTGGTCGGCTTGCGCTGACGAAACGGTTTGATATATGCGAAAACAATATATGACAAAAATATTGTCTTCAAATATATCTATAAAAAAGTCAGCGACAGCATATTATATCCAACTTTTATATATAAGCTACCATTAATGCTTATATGTATCAAAAAATAAGTATGCAGTGCTTATTGAAGACATTAGCGATAAAATAAGAATCCTTATATAAATAAATTAATCCATTTTCAGGGGTGTTAAATAGAGATAAAATTAGCCATTTACTGTGTTTTTAGGTGATATAGTTTTAGATATATCATGAAATTAGTAACGCGTGCAAGCAACTCGAAATACCTAACGGGCGGCGGCGCGGCGGCTTTAGCGTTCGGCTTGCGCGGCGGCTTGACCCAGCAAGTTTAGCGTTCAGCGGACGGCGGCGCGGGTGGCGAGGAACAAGACGCGTACGTCTACGAGATAGGTAGCGTGCATCTGAGGGGGGGACGTCTTGCACTCTATATTTAAAGGTAGCGTCTAAAAAGGCAAATAAACGCCACGGGCAACAGCTAGTACTTTATATTGACGATGCTGTAGGTGAACTCGCCGTATACAGGACTTACCAATCCCCTGATTTACTGTCCCATAGATAATTGCGAAAATTATGAAACAACAATATCCGGTAACTTAAAAGTATAATTTCATCAATGGTAAACCAATTGAACTCTAATAAATGCCATATATACCAAATTCGTGACATCAAAGTCGTAGAATATTCTGATAATCTCTAGACTTCAATCAATACAACAAACTGAAATCCGAAAAAAACTAAATTCCTGCATGTGAGCATTGTACAAAACTTCTGGTCATATAAGGTCCCATTCACATAGGTCGTTCATAAGGTCATATTTACTTAGGTCAAAAATGTCATGCTAATTACATTTAAACTACCTGACCCGTGCCCACTTCGTTGGGCGGTAAACATTTTTACTTGTGATGAAATTATGAGTGTGGTTCGGTTAGTAGTGAGTGCTATGCTTTATTTCCTGGCTGCCAAAAGGAGGGTTATATTTTTACTGCATTTGTATGTATGTATTTGCATGCCAATTTGGCCATATTACCGGGTTTCAAATGAGCGAATGAAATGATTATAATTGAATAAATTATGTTATTTTAATTGTTCAATATCTCTCTGTATACTATATTAGATGTAATGTTATTATTTAGTACCAAAATATATTGTCTTTCAGGAGTTCCAACCCGAGATACGGTCGTGGTTCCATAGCTATGTCGTAGTATCTCTTTAACCATTTATGCAATAAAAAGGAAATTATATGCAGTAAAAGGGAAAAGTCTTTTGTTTTAAACACTTGAGACGATAAATTTACTTATTTTTGATAAGAATTCATATTTGTTGATAATATGACAAATAAATATGACCTAACGATTTTATATTATTTTTTTAATATAAAAACTACTATTTGTGACTTCAATATAAAAGTTAGACATATGCTGTAACTGAATTTTTTGTAGGCATTATCAATCTCTACAACTTTTCTCTAGAACACAATCATATATCTCTCATCGTTAATGCAGTGTTCGTAAGAAACGTTTTCATTCACCGTTTTTTTCTCCGACTTACTTTGCAAATCCGACTACAACGAAAAAGTCTTTTCATTTTTCGGATTATTATATAGCCTATGACACTCACAACTAACGTGGCTATTGGTAAAAGAATTTTGAAAATCGGTTCAGTAGATCCATAGATTACTCCCTACAACCTCACAAACTTTACCTCTTTATAATATTAGTATAGATTAGCATATAGTGTTTTCTGCTTTGTCTATATTTATAAACATCTCTCGTATATTTAACAGCGTTCATATTATGCGGTCTGCAAGTGCGGTTTTCTCTACCAGATTCTGAAAGTTTATTTATTTCTATTTTCACTAAGGGGTAAAGATCCAATTACAGCGAAGGAACAAATTAGTATGATCTGTGGACAAATTATACTTTTTGAATGTATGAGTAACTAGGTCTAAAACAAGCCTTATTCATTCATACAATAACAATGATCTTCCTAACGCACAGCGAAATCGACAATGGACTTTATGTAACACCGATGAAACCGCATAACAGACATTCCATTGGCAATCTCCTGTGATTAACACGTGATGCAGGTGATAGAATTATCACTACAGAAAGTGGTGCAAAACATAATCGCCATCGTATAATTGCGAGCTGGTACTGAGTATTATTATAGTGATAGATCGCACTCCTAGTCCGGTGCGAACGTGAAGTAATCGAAAGCGGTGAAAGCTGTGCAGTGTTGTGTGTGATTTATCGCCGAGAGATGGCGCTGCGATACCTGGACGAACTGTCGTGCGTCCTCAACAACCGTAGGGTCCTGTCGATGCATTCGAGAGCTTCCAGCGTCGGCGATCTGCTATCTGTCGACGATAATTTGAATCAGGTAAAAAACAGTTTTTTTTTAATATTAAAATTGCATACGATGAATGTTCTTTTTCTTTTACTGTTTATTGTGAGAAATCACAATGGGCGGGTTTATTGTCATATGGCGATCTCTTACAACCAACCCTACTATGTCTTTATATGTATGTGTGCGTGTAACATGTGTGTAAGTCTGTGTCTTGTTATTGCATTCGATCGACGGAATTGAAAATGCAATCCCGTTAATTTTATCCCAACGGAAAATGGTGACCCAGCCGGGAATCGAACCCAGGACCTTACTTTGTAAGATCAGGCGAACTAACCACTATGCCACCGGGCCGTGGTAGCCAATAATAAAAATAATAATATGTTTTATTATTGGCTAATAGTAGACTAGCAATCTGTCGATTTGCCAAATCAACCGGCACCCTTAAAGTAGTTAAATTAGTACAAGCAAATAGGCAAGCAACTGTTATTTTTAATTTAGTAGAACCAAAAAAAATGTAATTATTTTTTTTTTAATCCAAAAGTTTTTAAAAGAAGTTTCAGAAGCGTTGAGATTGTCGCGCTATCTAGCGGTAGGTAAATATCGCGAATAAACAATATTAGCAATATTTTACCTACCGCTAGATGGCGCAGCGCGCTCAACGCTTATTATTTTTTGTTTTTCTTTCTCTTTTCACATTTAATTTATTTTATTTTAAACATATTATTATTAAAAGTTGCTTATTTGCTCGTTTTGATTTAACCACTTCAAGGATGTCGGTAAAATTAAACTCACCTGTATAGCGTATTTGTAATCAATTATAATGCCATTGGGACAACCTATAATCGATGGCTATATCGTAGTGCCCTCTATCGTCTCGAAACCAGATGCGTTTTTTATGAGGGGCATGTATGTAGAGGTCAACCGGAGTTGGTTTTTTTAGAGAATTTAACTGTTTTAAAGGTTTTTGACGTATACAATAGAAAAGTCTGTGGGGATAAAACAAAATGAATAAATACATGGAAATTAAACTTGGATAGTAGAAACACAGTATACCAGACAGTAGCTAGGTATCTTAGAACAAAATTGAAATCAAATCGAATGCGTCACGAGTCATAAGGGCTCGGATATGGTCGCCAGATGTCCCGCTACTCGGCCCACGCAGATATCCAAACGCTCAAAAACGTCGCCAGCCTTTACCTGGTAATGCTAACAGTTCGCGTTCGTCGGGTCGTACCCCTCTGCCCACATTCCTCGCACACTCTTCCCGTAATGGCATATAGCTCAAGAGTAAAACTACTGATTGGTAGACTGTGGTAGAAATGAGTGTGTCCATATTTTTTTTCGTAATAAAATGACTAACTTTTATAAACATTTAGTAGTTGAATATTGCGCGATTCTTGAAAAAAATATTAATGCTCAATTAGAAAAGTATATCAATTGCACATTAATTAAAATAAAATTAAACAAGCATACAAGTCAGTACTTTTTAAAAGTTTATCAAAAATGAAAAATACAAATTAATACTGTAAATGAAACATTTTTATTGCATAAATTTACAAATTTTTATCTACAAATAACGAACTTATTTTTGACGTAATCTCTTAGAGTCAACTATTTCGGGCTGTTTTTTCGATGTGGAGCGTAGCAAGCAACAATGTAAATATGCAATGAAATGTAAATTCAGTCTAATAATATGTGCAGAAACTGTATGTCTGAAATTAGTTTCTGTGAATGGGACAGGGCAATGCACTAGAGCGGAATGTAAAATGAACGGTTGTCACTTTTTCGCATTGAAACTACGCACCAAAGATATCTCTATAAGATAATATAATGTCTATATATTATTACCTATTTTTTTACCTTACTTTATTGAATATAATGCAAAGTTTATTTAAAAATATATTTTTTTGTTTAGTTTTAATTTCATACATTTTTTTCAAATTTTTATTTTTAGTTTTAATTTTCGTAAAATTGGTAGATTTAAAAAGTCTCTTTGGAATCAAATTGGAAACAAATGTTAACTCAGTACAGCCAGATACAGACCTTATAGGTCTAGTTGGTTGTGCGATTTCGGATATGCTCGCACATTATAGAGCTATGTTTTTTTCTATAGTAATGTTTATTTTTAACGATTTTGCATATATATTAATGTATGTCCATTTTTTTTGTACATTAGGTAATTAATAAAAAAAATTAAATAAATAAATAAATACATCTGAATTTAACACCGCACGAAATGTATTGGAATTTATTGGGACGACTATAAGTTCGACAGGTAGTTTTTATCGACGGTCGTTCATTTCAGATTCCGGTCTGACGTATTGCTCTATCTCGTTCGCTTGAACTAATTTCAGTTTTAGTTCTAAAACAATTGCAATCGGGCCCATTTTACCTTGACGCACTGCAAATTACAGCGTGGTAATTATTATGTAGCTAGGTTAATAGGAGTTAAAAGTTCTAATTGACTTTGACCTTCGCACAGCAATACATTCCTTGATCCATTACTACACCCACTGTGGCCATCGCATTGGGATCAAAATTTCCTGAAAAATCGGTTGTGTCACCCCAAGACTTTCCCGGCAAGCAGACATACCCCCCTAACTTACCCTTTTCCCTAGGGAGCTAATGGGCCCTTATTAAAATGCATATTTTCCAATTTAATGTAGTATGTTCTTAAATATTGCGGAAATAATAATAATAATTTGTGTCGCTCGTATACCTAAAAGATATTCCAACCAAAATTACACAATGTGGTTTTGGACCAACGTGTCATCTGTGTACCAAATTTCAAGTCTTTAAGTCCAATATTTCAAGGTTGAAGTATGACTAGCGCGCCCCCTGGTGGACCGATTTTAACCACCTTTTAAACTTTGGTCATGATCAAATGACATCTGCATTCCGAATTTCAGCTCAATCGGACGAAGCGTTTGGGCGCTATCGTGGAGGAATACACACCCACACACACAGCCACACCTACAGACACACACTCACAGTCAGACTTCAATCTGGAAATGGTTTAAATCGTCTCAAGGGGGGGCGGGGGGCTGTGAAATATGCTCGAACTTATTCGGACGAGTATAAGTTCGGCAGGTAGTATTTATCGACGATCGTTCTTTTCATATTCCGCTCTAACGTATTGCTCTGTCTCGTTCGCTTGGACTAATTTTAGTTTTAGTTCACAAAGAAAAGCAATCGGGCCCATTATTGATATATTACCGTTATCAACTTGCGTGCTTACTACGCCCATCTATCAAAAGATGAATAATCGAGGTTTGCGTCTGTGCTTACAACAGCCAAGAAACAATCCAGCGGAGCGGAAAGCAAACGCAAGCAGTTACACCGTTGACCGCTAGATAGCAATATCGCCACGTTCATTGCCCTAATCATGTATAAAATAATTATTTTTTAAGCAATTAAATTAATGACTCTTATCGACGTTTCATCATCATATTAGCAAGCCCTAATTTTTTATTGCAACTGTGAAAGTTTGAATTTTTAATTAAGTGGATACTTTTTGTGATTGTCAATTAGTTTTTTAGTCATTTCTTGCATAGTTAGCAAATGGAGTTTTTTAATGCCTGATTTCACGATTTGGGCTGATTAGGTAATATAGCTCAATGAGTTATCCAAATCTAGAACGATTTGGAACGCATACAAATAAACCTGTGATTTGATAAATTAGATGATCTTTATACGGTTATTTGACGTAACTGAAAAAACTTACATTGATGCAACCGACTGAAAATACTGACTTTATAAAAAATATGAGGGCATTAAAATCGGGATAGATGACTCTTACGGGCGCTTTGAAACAATTAATGAAGTTATCATCGAACTGTCAAATAGTGGCGGCAACAAATTGGCGTTTTTTAAAATCACCGGCTATGAATAAAAATATAATTCATATTTTATAGAAAAACATCAATAAAGTGGGTATAAATGCTCTCTGTAAACCGTCATCATAATTTTAGATGTAAAATAAAAGATTAGTAGTTTGTTTTCGAATAAATTACGAAATATTTTATTTTTCCCATGTTTTCCCACTCTACTCAGATGAGTCGATGAAGGATATTCGTCTATAGAACGCATCCAATACTTAAGTACTACTTGGCACCTGAGTAATACTTGGTTGAGTAAAGACTCAAGTAAAGATCAATACTCGACTATAGATTCGAGTGTAACACACTTACTAAAAGTACAATATTTCCTAATCTCCAATTCTGCCGTCGTAAATGAAAACACATAACTTGAAAAAAGACGTTTTGAGAAAAACGCGGTTAAAGTTCAGTTGTTTTAAATATTTGTTTTCATGAACAAAGTAATCAATATAGATTATTTCTTCAATATTAAAAAATGGTTAGAACTTCAATTCTGCATAAAAATATATATTAAATTATAATTAAATTAGATAAGTTTAATTAATTAAATTAGATATTGTGTTTTAAATTAGGAAAATAATTTGATAAATTTTATATTTTTAAGCTATAACACCGTAACTGAGTGGTTACTGTGTTATAGGTAAATTTTACCCATTATTGTGTTCTAACCATGTAAAATAAATATATATATTTTTAAATAAATAAAAAACTGTATGCACCTTAAACACAGTAATTGAGATACTGTGATTAATTCGTGTCTTAATAAATTAACTTTTAACAAAATTTTACCTAAAACCAGAGTATCTGAAGAAGCCGTGTTGTAACCAAACAAAAATATTTCTTAAATGCTTATAGGTATTAAAAAAGATCACAGTAAATAATAGGTTACTGTATTTTAACTTAAAAAATTATACATACTGTGTTTTTTATTGAAAATATTCAGATTTTTTAAAAAATACTGTGTATTTATCTAAGGTATCTCGGTAACTATCAATCGACAGACAAACCGAAAAATTTGCCTTATAGTATTCCAACTCGTGGTTTTAAAGAACCAAACTTGTATAAACACAGTAAATGAAGTTACTGTGTTTTCATTTCCGACGGCAGAATTAGCCCACTTATATCGCCGATGAAATTTTTTCTAGTCAACCACGGTTCTGTGTTTTGTAAAGCCCTCTAGCTTCACGAAAAACTTTAGATATTTAAGTAGTCTGGAAACGTAAATTTCTGATGCTGGGGCCACACTAACAAAAAACGTCAATGCCAATCATCGCGATAAATATTGCGTTAATTGTTAACGCGTTAAATTGAGTGGCCACACTTGGACGGTCAACGTCAATTCTTGGCAATACAAATGGCCTTAATGTTCCATAAAATTTCAAGCAAGACGTTGACGCTGCTACACTGTATTTTATGAGTGTAGATTTCAAGAATTTTATTTTATTTTATTCAAGAATATTTGATGAGTGGGCGGTGGATTGATCCTTGTAGTTGGTGAATCAATACGTCAATACGAATACGCAACTTTTGATAAAATAAACAAAAAATGTTTTAAAAAATAGTAAAGGAAGCTATGAGCACGATGCGCTTTCTAGCGGTAAGTAAAATATCACTAATATTGTTTATCAGCGATATTTTACCGACCGCAAGAAGGCGCAGCGCGCTCAACGCTTCTCAAACTTTTCTTCAAAAAATATAATTTAAAATTTACCAAAAAAAAAACGACTTTTTTATTAAATTTTGCTTGATTTGTCTTACTGATTCACCCACTACAAGGATGCCACTAATTAAAAACTCATTCTGTAGAGACAAGAAGAAGTCGTTAAAAAGCTCGCCAACCTGCATAATTTAATTATAAGCTATAATGTTTTGCCTACTCTTCTTTTCACACCAGCATGTTGGTTGACTGGAAGATATTGTAATGTAGTAATAGTCCGTCATTGTACCTTATTTTTTATTGTGCAATAAAGAGATTTTAATTCATTCATTCATTCATAATATATTTTTTTATATGGTTTACCGTCAAAAATTGTGTATAATATACGTATTTTTTGTGTATCTCCATAAAAATAATATGAAAATACTTTGTAAACCTGTTCAAATAATTGAATGAATTTAATTAGCGAATATAAGGGATTGGCGATAAAAACTTCAGTCGCTATTGATCTTATGAGGAAATCATCTATACTAATATTATAAAGAGGTACAGTTTGAACTGTTCTTTATATTATAAAAAGGTAAAGTACTGAACCGATTTTGAAAATTCTTTTTTCAATAGAAAGAAGTTTGTGACGATGTTGTAGGAAGTAATCTCTGTATCTACTGAACCGATTTTGAAAATTCTTTTACTAATAGAAAGCCACGTTATTTGTGAGTGTCATAGGCTATATATTAATCCGAAAATTAAAAAGACTTTTTCGTGGTAGTCGGATTTCCAAAGTAAGTCAGAAAAAACGGTCCAACGAAAACGTACCTAACTAACGCTGCCTCAACAATGAGAGATATATGATTAAACTCAAGAGAAAAGTTGTAGAGCTTGATAATGCCTACAAAATAGTCAGCGACAGCATATATCTAACTTTTATATTTAAGTCACAAAAATTAGTTTTTCAAATTAAAAAAATAATTTAAATCGTTAGGTCATGTTTATTGGTTATATTATCAACAATTATGAATTCATATCAAAAATAAGTAAATTTATCGTCTCAAGTGTTTAAAACAAAAGACTTTTCTAATTTACTGCAAATAATTTAACTTTTACTGCAAATAAGACACTCACAAACAGTCACAAATAACGGTAATATAGTCAAATTGGCATGCAAATACATACATACATATGCAGTAAAAATATAACCATTCTTTTGGCAGTCAGGAAATAAATCATAGCACTCAGTACTAACCAAACCACACTCATAACTTCATCACAAGTAAAAAGTTTTACCGCCCAACGAAGTGGGCACGGGTCAGCTAGTAGATAGATATTTTTAAAACTTGTATTCTGTAAATTGTAAACGGCATACGTTTGATGCTTGGGTTGTCTGTTGGATTGCCAAAGCGAATGCTACGCGCGTCTGATCAGTTGGTATCTGAATGAAAGCATTCACTGTCACTGACACGAGGAAGGATATTGCTGTCAGCCGTCTCAGCTTGATAATCTAGAGTTACCGTGCAGAGAAGAAGCGCTAATGGAATGGTATGTGTGCGTTTTGCAATCGAATCGATTACAAAATGTAGATTTTGGGAATACTACGAAAAACACATTTATTTCAAAAGTGTGCTACAAATTCCTGGCCAATACGTGTGCCAGCGTGTTGGCTAAAGCATTACATTACATTACATTACATTTTCGTCGTGTCCAATTGACGGCTAAAGACCGCTCTTGGACGTGTCAAAATAATTGGGTTATGTAGTAAGTTTCTTTACTACTTTTTACTGAACATACATAGGTAGTCAAGAATTAACTACTAGATTGTCAAACTATAAATATAAATAATCAAAATAGAAGCCTAATATTTTTAGTAGTTAGTAATTCGAAAAGATACGTAGTAAAATTATTTATCGTAATATTCAAATTGTCAGTAAAATGTTAAATAATCAAATTCAATCTACGTTATGCATTTTAAACTAAATATACAGGCCATATAAAATAATCAGACAATAAGGCTCTACTTTTTTAAGTAATTTAAATGGGCACAATATTTGATAAATCATGGCCCTCAAATTCGGTCAGATTATAGAAAGGGTGGCCTATCAGCATCTCCTTGATGTTTTTTTTTAATTTTATGTCCTCCAGCTGTTTAAATATTGTAGGGAGTAGATTATAGAATTTAATGCTAAGGTACAAGTAGCTTTTCTGTACTTTTGCCAGTCGTATTCGGGGTACGCATAAAAGGGAGCTACCGCGGGTATGATGCGAGTGAATGTCTGCATTAATTGGTGTTTCTGCTAGGTGCTGTCTAGCATACATTTTAAACACTGGTATATGAACGCCGAATACATAGTCATTACCCTTGCGTTGATGAAATATTCTTTGCATGAGGTCCTAGTCGTTACCTGATACATGCTTCGCAGTGCTCCCTTTTGCAGAAGAAAGATTCTTTTACTGGTTGCGGCATTTCCCCAAAATAGTACCCATCTAGTACCCATTGACCAATCTATAGAAGAAGCAATACCGGAACTAACCAATAAGTGCTGTTTTAAAATACCATTGTTTAATCCATACAACAATAATTGTTTCCTCGCATAGATTGTTTGTTTGTTTCTACTCTTTATTGTGAAATGTCACAATGGGCGGGTTTATTGTCATATGACAATCTCTTAAAACCAACCCTACTATGACGTGTTTATATGTATGTGTGTGTGTGTGTAACATGTGTGCGTATCTTGTTAGTGCATTCGGTCGACAGAATTCAAAATGCAATTCCGTTAATTAGATCCCAACGGATAATGTTGACCCAGCCGGGAATCGAACCCGGGACCTTACAATGTAAGATCAGGCGATCTAACCACTATGCAACCGGGCCGTCACGAAAACCATAGAAATAAGAAGAGCCCCGAACCAAACGTCGGGCGCTACCTACGGTCACGCGGGAAAATTCGTTTTCTAATTACATTTTTATACTATATGAAAACCGTTTTAGTGCTATACTGGGCTGGATTGCGTTTCTATTTAACTAAAATCGGAAATATTGTGAACGAGACAGAGCAGTAAGTCAGAGCGGAATGTGAAATGAACGGTTGTCACTTAATCGCATTAAAACTACCCACTGAAGATAAAGCAGTTAAATCTAACACCGAACGAAATGTGTTCAAACCTATTCGGGCGTCTATAAGTTCGACAGGTAGTTTTAGTGCGGGAAAATCGACAACAGTTTATTTCATATTCCGTTTTTACGTATTGCTCTGTCTCATTCGGTTGAACTCCTATCACTGGGCTGAATTGCGTTTCTCTTGAGCTAAAATCGAAAATTAGTTCGTGTGATTGAGACAGAACAGTACGTAAGAGCGGAATCTGAAATGAACGGTTGCCACTTTTGCGGATTAAATCTACCCACTGTAGATAAAGCAGTTAGATCTAACACCGCATGAAATGATTTCAAACTTATTCGGGCGTCTATAAGTTCGACAGGTACTTTTGGTAAGGGAAACTTGACGATAGCTCATTTCGTATTCCGTTCTAACGTATTGCTCTGTCTCGTTCGCTTGAACTAAGTTCCTATTTTAGTTCACGAAGAAACGCAATCGGGCTCACTGTATAATTTATGAATAAACAAAAAATACAATTTTCATTTAAAAACCTGTGTTTTCTATCAAAATTACTTCTTGCGTGAATTTCGGGACACTCTTTACAGTGACACAATAGTCACCGCGGTCGTAGTGATTAATGTTGTGAACCCGCAGGGCGACGAAACATCTGCTATATCAATTGAACTCGGTTGAGTCATCTTAATTGGGGGCGACCGCACCATGCGATTGTGACCCCTAATTAAGAGGATATGTGGACCGGAATTGGGCGTTCACGCCAGACGGCGGTTATCGCATTTGCAATGAGATTATAATTGATTTTCTATAACCAAAATTGTTTAAACTATGGAGGAGATTTATAAACTAGATTTGAATAGATAAGACTAAACTAGATAAGACAGTTTCTTTGACCTCTGGACTTACTCTCTGACAACCCCAGATCCAGTGGCTTAACCAAAACAAATGTGCCCCAGTGCAAAATCGAACAAAATTCCCCTCCCCCTATTTAGTTACATTCATTAAGTTATATAGTATGTAATGACTGTATACCTAGCTACATTACATATTTTAAATCTTGCTACAATATAGACCGGCGTTTTCGATTGGGGCTTAACCAGTTCCCAATAACTTACGCGGGCACACATAGAAACATTGTTGCGGGAGAATGTTCGAAAAAAATGTTCCTATAACAATACAACGTTATACTGTTACTTTAATTACTGAATTATATTTCTCTAACTTTGAATGTTGGTGAACAATAAAAAAAACTGACAGTTTTTATTACTTTATTTTGAGTAGAACTACCAAGTGCGAAACAGGTTAGACAAAAAAATATCCACATAATATTATTACAAATGTATCAATTTTCGTTATCTAGATATTTAAATTAAAGAATGCAAAGATTACATAATGAGAGGGAAAAGCCTAAAGGTATTTTCGCTTAACATTCGTAGAGTCAATAAAAATTTTGATGACTGCCTTATACGGCTTAAGCAGTTTGATTACCAATTTGACATTATTATTTTGACTGAATGCTTGATTAGTAACATCTATACCGCGAGAGTACTGCCAGGGTTTGACTCTTATCATACCAAAAATATAAGACTTCAGAATGATGGCGTTGTAATTTACCTGAAATCTGATCTAAAAGCTTTCGTCACAGATAAGAAAATTGATGATGCCAACCGCCTACATATGTTACTTGAGGACGATATCAATATATTTGCCATTTATAAAACACCAAGTAAAACCAAGCTTCGTTCAATAGCTAAACGGCTTGATTTCGCAATACTCGAAAGAACCCAATGTAATACTAACTGGGGATAATAATATTGACATGATAAATAATTGACATCCACAGGCTGAAGACTACCTCAATATGTTAACCCAAAATAGACCGAAAATCGCCATCGACAAAGCGTCAAGAACAGATCGCGAACAATCTAGTTGTATAGACCACATAATGGTCAAATCAAGAATGCCAATTAAGTCATTTATCTATAAGACTACTATCACTGACCACTATGCAGTTGGACTATGTTTTTCGAAAAATATGAAAAAATTGTCTCAGTGTATCTATTGTAAAACCTTCAGAGACAATAAGAAACTTTTAAACTTGTTTCGCAAGGTGACATGGGATAAAGTCTATGATGCCAAAGACGTGAATGAAGCATCCGACCTTTTTCTAAAAATATTTTTGGATTGCATAAACAACGCCTCAACTGAAAAGTAAATTAATCTTTCTCGTTCAAAAGCTAAAATCAATCCGTGGATAACGGACGGCCTGTTATTTTACATAAAAAAGCGAGACAAGCTCCACAAAGAAGTAAGAAGAAATCCTAATGATGCACAACTCCAAAGTTTTTATAAAAAATATAGAAATACCTGCAAAAAATCATTAAGAAAATCAAAGACTCATATTACAGCGAAAAATTTAAACAACCAAATGGGGATATGAAGTGGGACATGGGACTTAATTAATGACATAGGGCACACAAATAAGAATAAACCCTCAATCAAGGCATTGGTAATAAGATAAAAAGCGTGGACAAAGATCTTCGAGAACGGAGATATCCTACCAAAACTGGTAGTTAGAAGCGAGGCTGCCTGCTGGGTACCTTTCCCGGTGCCTCGCCGTAAGTCGTCGGACTCTAACGGGCTGCTGGCGAGCTAGACAACTTGCGGTGTCAACTACAACGGGCGAGCCCGTCACCACAGGACGTTTTAACGATTTTCTCGTTCTATCGCCCTGCAGTGAACGTAGAAGACTTTGGACAGAACAAATCCAACGTCCAGCTACGTCACAACCCGCAAGAAGCCAACGCCTTACCGCGAGATAGCCAGTGTTACCTGGCGGGCCGACACTCGCGCCCTTGCTTCCAATTGTGACCAGATTTCTCCGGTCTCTCGATTGGTTCCGAGTTCGAGGTCGCTTGCGCGGTCCTCTCCCTTACGAAGCGGTGAAACGGTGTGCACCGAATCTATCGCGGACCAAGGCGTCCTTTGCCCGACTCTGAACCGGGATCGGATGGCCAATGGTCATTTCAAGAGCAGTCGCCGTAAGGTAGGCAACCACCCCCGCTCTATAGGAAACAATACAGTTCCCAGACTCCCCCGACTGTTAGTCGGAGAGCACAGTCGATTGGCTTGCGCCGCTCGGTGTGCAGACCGTCCAGGAGCGCCAGAGGTTTGATTCCCAGGGGAGACTGGTTGACCCAGTGTCCTACCCAGGTTCGCACCCCATGCGTGGAGGCCATCGGATGGGTGATGACCCGTGAGTGTGACCGACCCTGAACATATGGGTCATTGTGGTCACCTCATCATTAGCTCCCGAATGGGCCCATTAGCTCCCATGGGCGAGCTAGACAGTAGATTGTCTTGTTTTTAAGACTTCATTGTCTAATATTGTTATACCAGCCTGGGGTGATGGGTTTGCCAGTTGTAGTCGACACCGCCCTACGTTATACCATCCTGGGGTGACGGTTTCGACCGCTGTATCTATCACCTATCCAATTGCGTATGGTCTTTGAAGAGTGAAATTAAAGAGCATGCTTCATAGACTGATCAGATTTATATAATACGTCATTGTAATTGATTTCTAGCAAAGCCCCCGTCTCGGGTTCTATTCTAGTCTGAATCGCTCATTAGTACCCAGCAGCGAAGTAGGCCGAAGTCCGCGAACCGTGCAAATTGCAGAAATGAATCGTACTTTGTCACGTCCTTCATCGAACTTTCCATGCAACGGCACACCGCTTTGGTTCAATTGACGAGTCTAATTATACCTGAATAACCACGTTCATTTATTATCGTGGAAAGTTCAGCTCGTGCCCATTGTTCTGTTATGCATAAACGTTTGCTTCGTCGTCGTGAGATTTTTTGTGCAAAATGTTAGATAAGGAGTTAGATAGGTGTTAGACGAGAGACCCCATTGCAATACAACATTATCTCTTAAGGTATTTACGCACTCATTTTAACCGCTTGATTAGGACAAGTAAATATATTAAAAATACTAAAAAACACGACTGCCGTTACAGAAAAAGAAATACTATAATATAATTTTTTTCATTACGTGGTTTATGTATTTATCCATATAGATTCATGTACTTTTCCGGAATGTACTTAATCATACCTTTCATTTTACACTAAACACGATATTTTTATATTAATATATTGACATTTGGGCATTTGACAACTACTGACTTGATATTTGGATAGTTAAGATACCCTACGACACTCGGGATGACAGAACGTATCTAACAAAACCACACACTTCTAAATCGGTTCAAGCATTTAGCAGTTACGGTGTAATCGGAAAACGGTAAACATACATAGATGAACCCTGAACACATTACACTCCTTTTTGTTGTGCAGTCATGTAATAAGAAGCAACCAAATTTTAAATCATTCGTCCTATTATTTTCACATCATTTACATAATGATGTTGATGTATATTTTGGTATACAGGTTTCAATACGTAATAATTACGCACGTTCTTCAGATAGACTAATAGATGGCATTATATCTCTCCGTATTATCATTGATTATACTAGTATGATTTCTGTATTGTCTCTATATAAAAAAAATGATGACACTAATAATTAAATGTCATTATTGTTAACCCCGAATGAATGGCGATTAGCTCGGGTTGCCTATGGCAAAATGTATCTAAATTTATATTTACACACACATTTACATTTACATAGAGCGGGGTTTACTATAGAACTATACCATTACTATAGAGCGGATTACTATAGAGCGGCGCACATTTACATTTATTTTAATTTATATACATTTTGCCGTAGGCAACCCGAGCTGGTCGTCTCACATTCGAAGGTTGTTATAATCATTCACGTGTTTAGGTTGTTATAATCAATCGGTTTCATAGAAAACCATTCATTATCAATGTTATTGTAGATGGCCAAATAAATTGCTTTTAGTTTGGCCATCAATGCTATCAGCGCTACTTGCATTTCGCCGTATCGAAGGGTTGCCAAATCTTTATATAGAATTGCGCAATCTAATATATACAACCTTATATATCTCCCAACCGATCACCATGAAAATTGGTATACATAAACATTTGAGCAAGCACAATACTTTCGCGCTAATAACTGTATTGTAACTCGCCACCAGATGGCGCTGCAGCCAACTTCTATACGGTTGAACCAATCGCCGTGAAAATTAGTAGATATAGGCATTTGAGCACGTATAATATGTTCACATAGTTGTAACTTGCCACTAGATGGCGCTTCAAATTCTATACCGTTCAACCGATCGCCATGATAATGTTATAAATTCGAAAGTGGAAGGAACGGCAGCTAACATAGACTACTTAGGGAGGGGGGGGGGGTTGAGAAGGAGGAGTAGGAGGGGAAGGAAACGGATACCCGAACATCGTCGGGTAACATTCCACTATTACCATATTTATATAATCAATGCTGCTACGAATCCTAAAGTTGCTATTTGTCAAATATCTAGCATGAGGGTGAAGTCATCAAATTATATGATATCTTCGTTCGCAAGTGGTTTTAAATAGTTTAATGCTTTGGTGTGGCTGTCGGAAGGGGGAGAAGGGAAAGAGCATTTGTGAACATGCGCCAAGGGATTATCGAGAATGTCGGCCGTGCGGCTTGATGAATGGACACACTTAAAATGAGCAATTAATAACACAGGGTGCACAGAAAACTTTCGTTTTTTAATCCAACAGTCTCAAATTTTACAGTTGAAATTTTTCATAAATATGCAGAGTAGCGAGAGATTGAATTAAATTATTTGCCATAGTAATAATATTCCGAAATTTTAACCAATTCAAGATGGATTTCTTGATTGTCATTTTAAATTTTGAATCATTCTTCAACGGTTACGAAGTGTCAAAAGTGTTCAAGGTGGCGTTGAACATAATACTGTTTCGTAACCAGAATTGTATAATTTTGTGATTAAGAATAATAGTTTACAAAAACACAACATTAAAGTAATTGCATTCCGAACTATATAACCTTGTTATTAATGAAGTCGAAATTAATTCATGAATGGAGATTGCTGTTACTATTAGGTCGTGACCTATGAAATAGCCCTTATATATGTATTTAGAAAAATAAGATAATTTTGTATAGAAAATATATTGAACCCTATAATCTACGCAGTTTTGCATCTCTAATGGGAGTTGGTAAAGGCAATAATTATATCGTGTATTAGATTGCTCAACGTCGTACTACGATTTGGCAATTAGGATTTGACTACGAATCTCAACGTGTAGATGGCACTAATGGTTCCAAACATTGATTAATATTCTCTTATTATGTTCAGTATGGCGGCTTTCGTGATATAACATTATGTCGGCGCACTTTTTTTTTTTTAGTATATTTGGTATGCAAACAATACTCTAATAATACTTTGATTATCACTAATATATTTACATTATTACTAATGAGAATATAATATATTATGCGTACTCCGCACGCTTAATTTATAATTGCGTATGTGCAGTTTAAAAAATATATATACTTAAAAATTATTAAAAAAAACAATTTTGAAATAAGTTTACACAAAATTCTGAAATACAATTAAATTTGTCACTAATAAATAGGATAGAAACGAATTTATTGCGTAAAATTTGTTGCACCCGACGTTTCGGTGACGTTGCAGCCGCCGTTGTCCAGAGTAGACTGGAGACTGGTAGACTGTCTACCCTGGACAACGGCGGCTGCAACGTCACCGAAACGTCGGGTGCTACAAATTTCACGCGGTAAATTCGTTTCTATCTTATTTAGAATGTCAAACAACCGTGATAGTCTTCGATTAAATTTTCCCTATAAACACGCCTATATGGTATAAAGTAATAATATAATAGCAAACTAATTTTAAAATCATAGCTCTTGCTATTTAAATATTATTTATATTAAAATGATTTTTAAAAATTTGAATATAGGTTTCAGTGAGTAATAATTATGCACTTTAAGTTCAGATAGACTTATAGATGACATTTCTGTGATCAGCTAATATAAAAAAAATGCTATATATGGCACTAATATTTGAATGTTATTATTATTATTATCATTGGTTTTTATAATCGATCAGTCCCTTATATGAAAACTTTCGTTATATAGATAGCCAAATAAATTGCTCTTAGTTTCGCCGTCAATGCTATCAGTACCACCTGCATTTCACCGGTGCAGAAGGGCTGCCAAATCGTACTATGGAGTTGAGTAATCTAATACCATATATATTCAATTGTTAACCATTTGTTGTGTAACTCTTGTGGTGATTTTAAGGCTTTGTTCGCTGCTCCTTCGGAGTTGATATTTTATACCGTAAAAAGGTATTAAAATTGCGGAAAAGTGGAAAACGGTTGGAGCAAGATGAAGACGAAGAGTCGCCTTTCGCCACTGTTTTCTGTGATTTGTGTGGTCTGGCATTGTCTTGGCGGCGCTGTGGCAAAGACCAATTGACCAAGCTCGGTTGCCAAACCACGAACGTCTCTATCGTTGTTTGCAGTTTTGTTGTCAGTACATGTTTGCTTGAGTTGTGCCAGACTGCAAGAATCTTTAATGGATAACACCAGCGCAGCACCTCATATTGGACAATAACGTGAATTGTCAACTTTTCGATGATTGCACATACGAAAATATTTGATAAATAACAAACGATAGAAAGAGAAATGAATTCGAAACTGACTTCGAAAAAGGAATAACTTGAATTACTTTTTTTCAATTTGGAATTCCAAACCCAAATATAAGTTATCCAAGTTCATGTGGCCAGTTTTAGAAAACGGCAGTTACACAAATAATTGTTTCTACATTACTAAGTACAAGTTACAAACATTACTAAATAGCAATAATTGTTTCAATAAATATTGAAATTTTGCTTCATTACATTAAAATAATTAGGAAACCTTAGAAATGTTATCTAATAGGGTGAGAAAGATAGTACTTAAATTATACTATTAATTAACTCCTAATTTTGAAATGACCTGCTAATTGCTCTAATTAAGATAAAATTGCCAAAAGTTTAGATGACAACAATGTCGAAATGAATGACAGAAATGCTGTCACTAGACGAATTTTCATTTCCATTTTTACAACCGGTGATTTTACAACCGGTGATTTTGTAACTTACTTACTTCTACGAGGGTGGATTGGAAAGTTCGCAGCCTGGCGAGAAAAGAAATACTTTTATTACACGACTGCCCAACAAGAAGGAATGTGTTCAGGGTTCATCTATGTATGTTTTCCGACTCTTTATTCCACTATACCTTCTAAACGCTCGAACCGATTTAGAAGTATGTGGTATTGTTGGAAGCTTTATGTCGTCCCGAGTGTCACGTGGTACCTTAACTGTCAAAATATTAAGTAAATAGTTGTTTAATTATCCATATCTTAAATGTCAATAAATTAACATAATTATATCGTTTTTTCGTGTCAAATGAAAGGTCTGATTGAGGACATTCCGAAAATATTTATTGATAAATACATAAATTACAAATATTTCATAAAACAAATAAAAGAAAATAATTATAAATTCAGTAGTTTTGTAACGGCACTTTCTGTAATGGCGGTCATGTTTTTTATTCCTTTTAATATATTTACTTGATATAAACTATAATACAATGAATTTATTGTTGAAAACATGTCATCGACTAGAAATGATTTATTTAATATAACTGTATTATTTTAGCGGTGTTTGTTGTCTTTAATAAATAAATTAATTAATTAAACGTCGGTGTATCAACTGTCAATCATCTGTTGTCATTTGTTTTTTTTACTAGACTTCGCCGTGTCAGTGTGGTTTCGCAAAATGGACAAAACTTAACATACATCAAAAATTAACATAGAAAAGGGTTATTATGAGACATTAGTAGAATCGTGTCCAACGTATGCCACTGTCAAAAAGTGAGCAGTTCAATTTCAACACGGTCGGCAAAGAGTTTAAAATGACCTGCGCCCTCGTTAGAGGCCTTTAACCCCTCAAATGTGAGGCGTCCCTTAAGGGATGCCTTGGCAAAATGTATACAAAATGTATATAAATTTATATAAATGTAAATATAAATTTTACGCTTTATAGTAATCCGCTCTATAGTAATGCTATAGCTCTATAGTAAACCCCGCTCTATGTAAATGTAAATGTAAATGTAAATATAAATTTATATACATTTTGCCGTAGGCAACCCGAGCTAATCGCCATTCATTTGAGGGGTTAACATCCACAACAGAGAAAAATGTTAACTCACAATAAATTATTAAAAAGTTCAGGAGATGGTAGATTTTAGGAGATAGTAGAAGTCCTACCCATTTTATTTAAGCGTGTACAAAATATTATGGAGTTTTCTAATAGGTCTGCGAGATGGGTGCCGAGGCTTCTTAATATCGAACAAAAGCGTACTTGTCTTAAGGTTTCACGAGAGTGTTAGGCCTTTACAAAGCGTGTCCTCCGGAGGTTTTAAACACATTTTTTGTTAGGGATGTAACCAGTATTCACCACAGTAGGTACTCCAGAGACCAAACAACAGTGTAAACAATGGAGACGATGAAGTTGTACGCCCATAATGAAGGCTAAAATATTCTGTAAGCTAAACAAAGTGATGGCTCTAGTGATTTGGGATGTTAAGGGGCTAATCATAATAGGCTACCTAGGAAAGGTCTAACAATAAACTCTGGATATGCGTTGGCCTCCTATGCAATTTACGGTAAGAAATAAAGAATTTGAGTCCGGTCTCTGACAACACTGTTTTTGAGAATATATCCAGGCATGCTTTTAAAAAAAATGTTGTTCTATCAGGACAATAAAGGTGATCACACATTGGCAAAAACAATGACTCAAATCTAAAGAATAACTAGGTTGTACAAAGATTTTTAACCAATGATGAGGTAAAAGCTGCTGTCGACATGTATTTTAAGGGCATCGCCAAATATTTTTTTAGTTTGGCATTATATTGGATTCAAGGTTAAAGGAATTTTTTGAAGACGAAGAATATGTTAAAATATAAAACAATATTAAATGTAAATTAAAATGTCAAAAATTAAAACCAACATTAAAAAGCATTGTCGATTAAGTTTATGTAGATGATCTGCTTGAATTTAGTATCCTTCATCTTGAATTAGAGCCTTCCCACATGATGCGCTGCGGCGCTGCGCCTGAGCTTTGCCAAACACATTATAAAATAATCTAAAAACATTAAAAAACGGTTTATTTTAAATTATTGTTTAGTTTTATCTGCAGAACTTTCCATGAAGTAAAGGATTTTAGATATTATAATAATGCTAGCATTTGTAAATAGTGGTTTTTACACTACTGTCCAACAAATCTTTGCGGTGCGGGACCGGCCCTAGGGTCGATGCTCTGGAATCGATTATTGTAAGTAGACGGTCTCGATTGCGTTTCTTCTTGAATTAAAATCGGAAATTAGTTCATGTGAACGAGACAGAGCAGTAAATCAGAGCCGGATGTGAAATGAACGGTTGTCACTGTTCCGCATTAAAACTACCCACAAGGGATAAAGCAGATAAATCTAAGGGGCTCCATAGACGATCAAGCATGCTTGTCAAGCATCGCGTCGCGGGCTGGGAGGGGATAGTAAACCGCAGGAATAATGCAAATATTTTTTTCAAATGTTTACCAAAAATGCCTAATTTTGTAGTTTATACCAGGGAGTCACGTTAATTAAACGTCATTGGTTGATGAATGGCGTGACTCCTTGGTATAAAACTACAATATTAGGCATTTTTAGTAAATATAAAAAAAATATATTTGCATGTTTCTTGCGGTTTACGATCCCTGCTTAGCCCGTGACGCAATGCTTGACAAGCATGCTTGATCGTCTAGAGATCCCCTAAGGCCGCACGAAATTCGGGCGAAATTCGGGCGAGATGTGTTACTAAATAAATAAATAAATATAAGTTCCACAGGTTTTGGTGCGGGAAAATCGATGATAGATCATTTCATGTTCTGTTTTAACGTCTCGCTCTGTCTCGGTCGTTTGAACTAAGTTCCTATTAGTTCACGAAGAAACGCAATCGGGCCCATGTCACATGCCCACGTTCACGAAGAAATGCAATCAGGTATGTGATGGAATTTCGGGCATGTCTAGTACAATGACTGGGAACTTTAACTGGAAACTGTGAGAACTTTAACTGCAAACTGTTTAATAACTGTTTATTAACTGCAAATGTTATAAACTGTGTATTATTTGCTTATAAATAATTATTTTGGAATTACAGATCTTAGATTCAATAACTTTTTACTATTGACTTATTGATAATTGATAATTTGGTTGTTCAAAATGCATTACCCGTCTATACAAACAAACAAACATTCCCCCCATGAGATAATACAGTGTGTACAGCGATAACGTGAAGTTTCTTCGAAGATTTCATTTTTTGTCGGAATATTTCTTATCTGGGGCAATAATTTTCGTGCCACCCATTGCAGCCACTGATGTCCGGCGCGCGCGCCGCACATGCTTGTGTAAATTCGCGCTTGTGTGCGTGATGTCAATGGTCCAGGAGCACTGCACAGTGCGTTTATCTAAACTAAACTAAATACACGTTCGCCTCGCTACGGACGGCGAGGCGGAGACATTACCGAACGGAATACATCACCGAAATAGATCGCCGAATATCGGTCAGATTTCTGTCAGAAATGCGCGACGGCGCGCGCGCACGCGGAGTGACAAAAAAAGTGGCGCGAAAAGTGACAGTGACAGTTCTGGGGAAACGTTGCTTGTTATAAATAATGTGAGGTCTGACACAAGATTTAGGGGTTGATATGTGAGAGAGATACCCACTTAAATATGTATAATTCAAGGGACTTGCGATACAGGTGTCACCATTAATACAGGCTAATATATAAAAAAATTATAAATTGAAAAATATGTCATTTATATAAATTCTTTAAAACAAATTCCTTAAATTTATTTAAAGCAATTCTCAAATAATATAACAATTAACAATTAAAACTTCCAGTAAAATATTATACTAAATTATTTAATCTACGAAAAGAAATTAAACTCAATTATTTATTGATATTTATTGTCCGTTGTAGCACAACTAAGCAAAGCTCGTGCTTGGGCGAACTTTCTATGCGCATAAAGTTCCATAATTAATGTATAAGAGTTATAAAAATAAAATCACAAATAAACAAGTTAAATTTAAAAAAATGGGATTAGGTGTTAAAAAATAATCAAAAACATGATATTTGCTAAATAATCATATTCATAAGTTCATGTTAATATACAAATAATATAATAAATGAATTTAATCGCTTATAAAAATTAAAGGAAGGTAAATAATCATAATCTAGTCATCAGATAGTCATAATCTTAATCAAATAATCATTTATAAAAGAATACAAAATGACAAATAAGTTTAATCAACTATAAAAATAAGAGCAGTTACAATAATCATAATCGCTATAATCTTAAGAGCCGTATTACAAAATAGCGTAGGTATTCTTTTAAAATGAGTTGAAAAAATGAACGCATTTTTTTTTGGATGTAACTATAAAAGATAGGATAAATAAATAAATAAATAAATAAATAACTATTCAACCCTGGGAGAAAAACCGCGGCACTGAGCGCTCTTCTCTTGCGCAAGCAAATATATACACAATTTCTAATTGTTTTTTGCAGTGTTTTCTCCTTTCTAATGACAATAATTTATATTATGTCGTATTGCTAAAAGAGTGAACTTTAATATAGTATAAGTATTATATAAGAATCTTATTTTATTTCTGAGAAAATTAGAATGATACAGGAAGATTTTTTTTTAATTTTGTGTAATTGTAAGTAATGTATACCTTGGATATGTGGTCAAAAAACGAAAAAATAAAGCCATAGTGTACATCAAGAATACATGACGGACTTAAAAAAAAATAGTATACGGTTTTCGTTGTAGTGATATTACTGTATTAAGGAGCTCAAAGTTTGCCTTCCGAGCGTTTTACGAATAACGACTTTCGGAAAATGGGCTGAATAAATAAATAATATTCGTTACATCTAAAATTAAAGGCCGCTATGGTCAACATCAAGAAATGGTCCAGGTAATTCAGTAATTAAAGTTTGTAGAAATCTCTTTATTTCTTGGAATTAGAACGCCAAAAATCCACTTTTCTTGCCTTTCTGGAAAAAATATGTGAACGGGCTCTTAATCTAATAATCAGTTTAATATTTTAAAACAATTTTCTGTATCCTCTTTTTTAAAGGTTTGCTGACTGGGTGTCCCTTTTATACTCAAACTCCCTGTAAGTTATACATTTTTGGCCCAATGAACGAAAAGTTTCTTTGTCCAAAAGTTGTTCTCATGATAACAGAAGTTGTGAACATTCAAATAATCTCAAACTGCTCTCCTAGTTGCTAATTTTTGTAATATTTAATGTGTCTTAAAAGTGAAAAACTGTGTTTAAAAATAGTCAGAAGCATCATGAAATTTAATTTAATCGTAAATAAAACGCAGATAACCTAGCAAAAAAGTCTGGTTGATACAGTGTTTTAATGACATTGATGTCGTCTTAATAGCATACAATCTGTCGCTGTAGTAGGTATTGGATATAATAAGCGTCGTAATATAGATATGGTATATACTTTTTTATTGTACGTTTACATATGGCATATTTGCAATCTTTGAAATCCATCAAATGCACTTTCTTAAATGTCGTTTTGATAAAGCTGCCGTTTTGATCAATGCCGTTTTAGTAATCGGCTTTAATAATTGCGATTTTCTGGTTCTTTCACATTCTATATTTAATTGCCAAAGATTATTTTTTTAATTATTAAACTCCTAAACTACTACAGCTTTTTAAATCTCGGTATTAAGATGTTTTTTACGTAATTTGGTCCTAATTGGTCGTGTAGTTTCTGAGATATAGTGGGTACATAAACACACACACACACACACACACACACACAGAAATTTTTCGGAAATTAATTTTTTGGTTTCCAGTGGAGATCTGGTGCAAATTCGTATTCAAAATTTTGCTCGAAACCAAGACTTTCCCTATTTATATACTTTGTTCAAAACGGTGTATTTTTTGGTATAGTAAAAAAGCTGCCATCTGATCTGTTTTAGTCAAAAATGTGTTATACGAAACGTCTAAATACTGAATTAAAAAATCAGGGTAGACCAGAAAGAAGGAAATAAGCACAAACCATTTAGTTAGATTGAGTAAATTTAGGAAAGGGTATCATAACATAAAAAAAGAAGAAAGATTGTGACTTTATAAATAGGATAGAAAACGAATTTACCGCGTGAAATTTGTAGGACCCGACGTTTCGGTGACGTTGCAGCCGCCGTTGTCTAGGGTAGACTGAAGAGCTGTCAGTCCGTTGTTTTGCGGGTAGGCCGCAAACCGCTGCCGCCACTGCGTAGGTTATAACGGTGGTGGGGGGCCGGGCTCAAACAACCGCGATAGTCTTCGATTTTATAAGATTGTGACTGGTCACCTATCCGCTAAAATCTACTGTCCAACATATATACATGTCAATAATCTTGATCGTGTTTGTATTACTCTAATTATGCTACATATTTGATCGTCAAATTTAAATGATGATCAATATACGTGGGATTTAATATCATGACATGCATTTTATTAGGTGGTTACCTAAGAAACTGGCGTTTATTTATCGCATGCCACTTTGAACTTAGATAACTTTGACTTGAATGCGAATTCCATATTCAAATAAATTTTAATTCAAAGCAAAATTATTCCTTTTACAAAACCAGTAACTCATTTGCCTTTGTGTTGCTTTTTATTCCTCGGATATTTTTGTGTGTGTAATCATGCAAAAGTTGAAAATTCGCGTTATTTTCGGATATGAGGTGCTGTTCCGGTTTCATCCAACGCAGCAGCTTATTGCGGCCTGGCACAACAGTTAACGCAGATGTGTATTATCAAGAACTGTAAGCACTGATGGAGAAACTCAGACGAATAATCAATTTTCACCACATACTTCACAGCGAACAGTCGCAATGTTGCAGGAGTTGCACTAGCTAGACCTTGCTCCGACATATATCCATTTTTTTCGATATTTGGTTGACAGTTTACAGGAGATAAAAATCAATTCCGAAGAGGCAGTGAGAAACGCCTTTTTAATTTACAGACATCTTTTTTAAATTTAATTTACAAGTCTTTGTAACTATAAAATCACATTGATTTTATAGTTAATTTTATAGGCATGCCTTTATAATTTACAGACAATTAAGCAATTTGTGTCGTAGTAGTTTATCGCATCTGTCCTAATCCTTTGCCAGGTAGACAGATTACATAACGAAAATAAAAAAAGCATGTGTAATTGAATTACAACGGTAAAATACAATTTATAAAATATAATTTAGCTACGACTTCGTGATATCAACAGCTTATTCTTTTATTTATAGATATTGAAGACACATTGCCGAATGTCTGTAAATTCTTTAATGTCAAAACATTCATTGATTCTGTGTACGAGAGTTTAAACAGCAGTAATATTAACCAACTAAAATGGTAAAACTGCATAGTGAAAACTGCAATTGGTGTTATATTTTCTTCATAAATCGGTGTCTGAATAAGCAAGGAACTAATACTAATTTCCAAACTATCAAAGAACGAGAATACAAAATTAAAGACTCGTTATCAGAGTCTGAACAGCAATTATGGTGTTGATGCTGAATAGCATCAACACCATAATTTAGCCTGAAGCTTCACACATTTCAGACTTGATAAAATTTCAGACTCTAAGCCAAAGGACGTACCACTAATGACTACAGCGGTTGTTGGCTATCAACTTAATTTTATGGCTGAATTGGATTATAAAGTGAGACTGGTAGCCATTCGGATTGGATATAAACAAAGCCGCCATATGCCGGCACGCAGATGATAACCCGCATCGAAAATAGTCGCGCTCAAAGTATTATGCCTCGTGAATTTACTTAGCTGTAGCCGTTGGACATATATCGTGTTAGATTGCTCAATGTTATAATACAATTTAGCAACCAGGATTTTACTACGAAAGGCAACTTATAGTTCCAAAATGGCAACTCATAGTTCCAAAATGCCAAATGATGTCTTTTATTTATGACAACTACATTTGACCACCACAAAGCCTACTATTTCCAAATTGTCGCACATACATATATATGGTTTCGCAGTCGTTAATAGTAAGGTTGGAATCCTGCTATGGCTGACCGGTTCAATTAGGACTAAAAGTGGAATACTTAGTCTCATTGATATTGAAAGTGAGCAAAGATTATAGTAGCCAAGAAAGGGTTAATATTAAATCAGATCTAGTCCTATTAAGATTGTGATCCAGTTACGATATATTTCATCCGCAAATTTTGGTCTTATATAGATAGTTAATAATATTCAGAAATTGTATGTGCCCAAGAATGATACCCTTAAGTACTCAATATGAGGTAGTTTCCCAGGGTTCAGTATCCGATTTAATGTAATTGTTATCTTCCATGTATTAAAATTCATTGGGCCCTATTTAATTGTATTACAAGGAATGATATGGGAGACGATACCGAACGCCTTCGCAAATCTTATAAAAATTCTCACACACTTGACGCCTTTATGTAGATTTTTAGTTTTTAGGTTATACCGTAGACTGTCTAAATAATAATAACTTTAAAAACTGTTTACTTCGAATGAGATTTCAATCTCTGTTTATAATTTGTTGTTTAATATACGAATATACCGATGGTGAGAAATCGCATCCATTTGACCAATTAAAACTTCACAGGTATTGAATTGGCTATCTTGCACTATCAAGATTGTCATTTAATTTCGTTTGTTTTCTTTTCTGGTATCAGGCCTCACATCCCAAAGAAACGGTAATCATTATTACTCAGTTTTTATTTCGATTTAAAATTAAGTGTGATTCGACGAGTATGACTAGGAGGCGGCAAAACCGCAGGCCGCATCCTCATTTACATCGGCTTGCAGTTTCGTGATTATTACAACTTATTACATGGCACGTTATCTGGTGGAATAAAATTAGTGATGGCGTGCCACATGGTGACTAACGAAAGCTGGCTGCCCGTTGGTCTGCAGCGGAGGTTAGTGTTTGACTCTGAGCGCGGCGGGCGGACGAGTGTCGAGGACTGGTTGCGATGTTTGAGGAACACAGTCGAGGAGTACGACCCCATTCTGGAGAGGAAGGAGTTTTATGATTCAGCGCTGTCGCTCAACAGCTGTGAGTCAGTCGATGAAGTGGGCGACGCATTCGACGACATTTTAAAGGATATCGGAAACGAAATCTACAGTTTGGACGTGTATCAACGGAGGACAGTGCATAACGGCGAAACCAGTGAACTGAGCCGCAGCATTCTGGAGATTTTCGATGAGTTCCTCGCCGAAGACATGGAACGCGATGAAAAAGAAACTCAAAGGAGTATAGACGGCATATTTGATAAAGGTTTGGGAACGCCTGTACCGCCGAGGAGAAGAAACCGTTTCAAACAACAGGAGGAAGCGATATATGGAAACATAAATGTTAGGCAAACTGCGAAACCACGTCCGGTTTCAAGAGTGGAATACCTGACATCAAAATTTAATAATAAAAACGATGGAAGTAGCACTGATAGCGGGAACAATTCACCGCGAGGCGATACATACCAAACGCTGTGGAACTGCAGCAGTGGTCAGATGATCAGCTCTAGCGATAGCTCTTTGGAGTTTCCACCGTCTTACGCGAGCCTTTTCGGCAAGTTGAAGAAAGAGAGGCCGTCATCGTGCGTAGAACCGCGCGAAAGTGAAAACGCCAAGCTCGCACTTGCGCATGCGTGCAAAAACGCCACTCGATTGTCTCCCCGGCACGATTCACTGAGCTCCTCGAACAATACGGCGAGCAGCAGCGTGTATTCGTGCAGTGACGATGCTCCCACGTACGCGAACGAACGACTCCCAACCGCCATCGACAACATGACCATCGACGTCAACGCCGCCAAACGCCTCACTTACGACTTCATCGACAACGACAACTACGACTACGAGTGCGCCAGTATCACGAGCGACTTCAAATACGTGGACAACCTCTACGGGAAAACCTCGTCCGTCTTCTGCGACGATGAGGAGAACATCTACGAAGAGATCCGCGGCGATCACTACAGCGACATCAGCTTGAGGACGTTCAACAGTGTCGAGGTTGAAACGTGTGAAAGTGTATGTACTAACCGATCGTTCGACTGTCCGATCTATGAAAACATCAAGGATAGCAGTGCATTCATTTTGACTTCTGACGTCATCGCTTGGAAAGATCGTTTGTTGGATCCGTTCTACAATGACGATGAAGAAGACGAGGTTCGAGTTTTTTCTATTTATTAGAAATACTGCATTTCCCATGTTGTCCCTTCGTCTTCTTCTTTCTGATTGTCTCTAACCAGAGGTTGGACAAAATCATGGTGATTTTTATTTTGTACTCAGCGTATGGAATAATACTCGTGCACCGCATCAAACCACTCTCTCAAAATTTGTTAACTAGAAATGGTCTTCTACCAGATATTGCTGTAGTATACGTCTGGGAGCTAATGGGCCTGTTAGAGTTGTCCATGAAGACCCATTCGTTCAGGGTCGGTCATACTCACGAGTAAACACCCATCCGGCGGCCTCCACGCAGGAGGGAGGGCCAGGGTAGGACGCTGGCCTGTGGGCCAGTCTCCCGTAAGAGCCAACCGTCGGGCGCTCCTGGATGGTTTGTGCACCGTGCGGCGTCAGTCAATCGATTGTGCACTCCGACTAACAGCCAGAGGAGTATGGGAACAGTAATGTTTTCTACAGAGCGGGGGTGGTTGTTAACCTTATGGCAACTGCTCTTGAAACGACCATTCGGCCACCCGATCTCGGGTGAATAAGCCGGGTAAAGGATGCCGTCGCCCGCGATAAATTCGGTTGACACCGTATCACCGCTTCGTAAGGGAGAGGCATGCGCAAGCGACCTCGATCCTGTAACCGGTCAGGAGGTAGAAGGTATCCTGAAGAATAATTCCAGACGGAGATATCCTTCCAAACTGGTAGTCAGGGGGCGAGGCTGCCCGCTTGGTACCTTTCCCGGTGCCTCGCCGCAAGGCGTTGGCCTCCGACGGGCAGGTGGCGTAGCTAGACTGTGGATTGTTTTTCGTCCCAAGTCTTCTGCGCTCACCTCACGGGAGACAGAACGATACATTTCGATAAAACTTCCTGAAATGACGGGCTCGCTCATTTTAGTTGACAGCTCTAGTTGGAGTTTATGTCTCATTGCTTAAAATATGACCAACATAGTCCATTTTTTGCCTCTTAAGGACAAAATGATGGTGATTTTTATTTTCGACACCTCTTATTCTGCTGCAGATCTTGCTTTAGTAGCATACGTCTCATTGCTTAAAATAGCCCAGTTTTCGCCTCTTGATGATATCAAGCTTACTCTGGGAAGCACCTCTTTATTGATGACTTTAATGCGCCAGGATATTCGTAACATTTTATGGTATAGCTACATTCAGCTTTTTTACTATTGTATCATCATAATCTATGAATCTATATATACATATCATAAGATAGAACAGACTGACAGTCTCGAGCGCCACTCTGATCTGAGGTCTCTATTACAAAGCATGTATTCCTCGCCATTTTCATTTTGTCTACTAAACCGAAATCATTTAACTCTTATCGATGTTGTCTGTCACTGACATTGTTATTACGCTCAGGACCTTTATTGACATGACCTTTCTGACTTTAATGGTCGATTATAATTTTAATAATGACTCTTCCAACTGGACGTTCGTTTGGTTTTATTCAAATGCTTTCTGCAATATTGCATTTATTTCTTTTTCTTACAAATATCAAATTTTATCAATTATTCAAAATATCAACAGCGACGACCGTGAACGCTCTCGAATCGAGGTGAACCGCGTGAGATAAGACGTCAAATATTGACCAAGCGATTGGATGTTATGCAGGCGTTTTAAAATTAAACATCAAGATCTGTTTACGCAACGTTTCTTCTTTTAATACTAAATTAATATGACATTAGTTTCGTAACCACGCTGCCTGTAAGTATATGGAATTGGTACAGATTGAAGAACGTTTACTGATTTATTTAAATTTACCGTGATGTCATTCGACAGAAGGTGTTTCATCGATTGATCAAGTTGCGTTATTTAAACGATTTTTTTCCTCGAGATTATTCTGTGAAAAAATTGGGATTCTCTGTTTTATAACCCACAAGATGGGGAATAACCGTGGCTTCGGATTAGTAATACTGAGTAATAATAAACTTCTACTGAATTAGGGCAATGGACGCTGTTTCCTTGTTTTCAGACTACTATTGTTAAAGTTGAAGGTCGTTCATCTTGCTTCTGTTGCATAACGGTTGTTGGATCATAGTTTTTCGGAAACTTCACCGTTATTTTTTGTCACATTTTAATTTGCTTTTTTATTTATTTGTTTGATAAGTAATGTTTTCTCGATTAATGGAATTGCATAATTTAGTTTTTATCAATGGACACCTAAATAAAGTTGTTTGATTTAGTTCTTTAATATTTAATGTTGTTTAATTTGTTGATGACTAATATTTTCTTGATTAATGGAATTGCGTAATTAGGTATTTAATTATCAATATCTAACTTACGTAATATGCTAGATTTTTTGTGTCGTTAAGTATTTTTACTATTAATTTACATAAATAGCACAGTCAATAATCTAACCTAACATAGATATTACCCTGTTTTAAGCCAGACTTTTGGCTTTTTTGATTATTTTGTTTATTCGAATTTGATTATTCGCTTTAAGTTTTCTTCTTAAATGACTATTTGACTATTTGACCACTTCTTCTATACGTTTACTGTAAATGATGAACTGATAACATCCGTTACCGAAAATCTCATGTTGAAGCCCATTTTGTTTAGAAGTGTCACACACAGCCCCGGATCTACTCGTACAATTTTTCTAAGCCATAGCAAGAACTTGACACTGACGCCCCTCCCCTCTAGAGTGTGAGATTAATGATAAAAAAACCCACATTAGTACAGGCATATTTAAATGATTGCTTTTTATTGCATTTATTTCTTTTTCTGGATTTCTGTGTTACATCTATTTAGGTGATAAGATTATTACAGCTTTCCGTCAGTTTTGAGGTATTGATTGAAAGTGAATATTATTATAAATGGGATAAAAACGAATTTAGTATCGGAGATGCACCTAAAGTATCGGAGATGCTGCAACAGCCGTTGTCCAGGGTGGACTACCCTTGAAAAAGCAGCTGCAACATCGCTAAAACGCCGGGTGACATAAATTGTACTTAATTTTTATCCTATTTATATATTTTTTAAACCACTATAGTCTTATATTTCAAGTCAATATTATGTTTTTTTCTGTAACCCAACTTAGACCCGGGTCACTTACTATTTTGCATTTTGTGGATATCTCAATTTGTCCAGTGCTTGTCAAGCATAGAGTGACTCTATGTAAACATTACAATACAACTCGATTGTTAGAAGTCGCATCGAAACAAGTGCAGCTATTTGGAATTCGCATGAAGATGCCTATACCCTCATGCTAGAAAAAGTACAGAAATGTTTTTTGAGATTTTTGTACTTCAAGCAGTACAGATATTATCCATTTTTGTATCCGACTGTATTTATCACAGGCATGGTTGGCTATAATTCTCTCTGTCTCATAAGAGAAATGTTAACCATGTCCTATGTTTTGATTCTAATTCGTGGTAAAAGTGATAACCCTAGCTTACTAGCCAAGGTGAGTCTTTTCGTACCAAATAATTATCCTCGTGCTCGATCGCATCATCTTTTCGCGGAGCCGTTCTCGCGCACCAGCCTTACGAGGTGGAACTTGTTGGCGCGTGCTTTGCGGCGCTTAAATGAAATTCACTCGATTGCACCAGATTTAGATATCTTTACCGCCAACCCTCACTCGTTTAAATTGCAGGCTATTCATTATTTATTCTTATATGATAGTTAGTATTGTAAGTGACATTCTATTTGTATAATTACGGTGATATTTTTAGTAACTTTACTTTTCAATGCCTTGGTTTTACTGTAATGTTGATTAATAATAAGCGAATAATAAACAAATAATAATAATAATAATACAATATAATTTTAAACCAGTTGATTGGAAATCCTACACTTGGTTATGTCAAAATTAACAAAAATTACAACATAATATTTAAATATATAGGTACCTAGATTATAAAGTATAAGGTATGAACGTTAGTATTACAAGGCATGAACGTTGAATATCCAAGCGCAGATTTTCTAACTTATATAAAGGAAACAAAATTTTCCAATATTTTCTATAGAGATTTACATAATTTCGTAGAATTTTCATAATTTTCTAGCCAGACTGTATTTTAGACCTTTATTTAGCTATAGGTAAATAATTAAAGCAGTGGTTCCCAATTAGTCTATCCTGCGTACCACTTGAAGAGAGACCCCAAACTCGCTTACCCCTTATTGCAGAAGTGTCAAATAAAAATGAAATCAGTTTTTTAAAACATTTATTACCATCAAAATACAGTTCTACTGGCGGTAAAAATCGGTTAAATATGACAAATGTGTACGTTCTTCTTTCCACAACTCTAAAAATTCTGGTTGCTTTATGGTCAGCTTCAGTCTCAACAAGTTTTCGAGTTGAACTCTGTGACGATGTTTAGTTTTTAAGTTTGTCTTGGCCGTAAATCCGCTTTCGCAAAGGTACGTCGTGCAAAACATATGTCAGCAATTGTGGTTTGCGTAATGGTTTTTTACTGATTAAATTATTTTAGTCAAGAAATTGCCACGCGTATTCCTTGATGCAACTTCGCGTACCCCTGGGGGTACGCGTACCACTAATAAAATTAGGAAACATTGAATTAAAGGATATATAATTCATAATATATCTGCGATTGCGATACTAAGGAGTGATATTTTCTGGGTTTACGCGATGTCGACCCTCAAAGAAGCAGAATACAATGTTCTCTGATAGGGTGACGTAAAAATAACACATGCCGATAAAACCATTATTCATTGATTACTCAGTGGCGCGTCATCTGCTTCGTCTTTCACATTGGGGATATACTTTTGTCTCGTTCTGGTCGACACTGGGACCCCGTTTTAATTGGAGTCAACAAGTTTTAATGTTCGTTGCCGCGTGCATGTTTTCATTGCAATCAACGCTTAATTCTCATTCATGCCGAGGGCTTTGGAGGAGAGAAACATGTTGGCGGATGATGATGATAACCGATGCGTTATCTTACTACAATGTGGAGTTATGTACATAGCCTATATAAATTGTTGTTTCGAGATATTAGTATACAGTATGAGTTTTCATTTACCGGCATCCTTGAATCATACATTTATTCCACTCCTCCGTGGTGACCCAGGAAACTTGTTTTTCATACTTTTCGATAGCCTCTTCTTGGGATTAAAATCGTTGACCGCATAATTGGTTCTTTATTTTTGGGAACAATATTTATTTATTTATTTATTTATAACGTACAAGAAAAAAATACAAGGACATGCATACTGTTGTACATAAGGAATAATTAAAAACAAACATTATTATAGCGAGAAACATAGGTCTATGCATATAAATATGCTAACATATCCGAATGAGGCGAAATCGCACAACCAACTAGACCTAGAAGGTCTGTCTCTGGCTGTGCTGTGTTATACCATCTTTATGTTTGTAACTCGCGAACTGACGATAGAAGTCACAAGGTAAAAGTCATGACCGTATGGAGGATAACTCGTGAGTTCTACGTTATTCGTCTTGAAAAAATCGTTAACCTGTCTTGCCGTGTGAGAGCTGGCATTGTCATGGTGCAAGAGGATGATTTTACGGAGTTCACCAAAACTGCCGGCAAGAAAATGGTCGTGTACCAATCAGTATTCAGGGTAGGATTATTCTCCAAAACGACAGTAGCCACGTATCCAGTTTTCTTAAAATAATACAGTGTAAAAAACACTAAAAACACGCTTTTCAAGTCGAAACACTGCTATGATACGATATTCCATCATGGAATGCCAGTGCCTATCTTCCGGCTTCATCATCAGACCTTGAAACATAATCGTGGTCAAAGTTCATTCCAAGACTTTTCTAACAAGTCCAAACACAGCTATCATACGATGTTCCATCATGAAATTCCACTTCATATCTTACGATTGTATTGTCATCAGAACTACATACAGCTGCCAATTTTCATGACGCTACGATCCTTGTAAGATGATTAAATTAGTTACCTTAGATTCCATTACATAGTTACATGCAGGTCGATCTAATAAAAGCGTGTTAAAAAGAAGGAATTTCCGCATTGCGGCATTTTGCACGCACGCCGATTTGATTGGGTTCGGTTCGTCTTAAAAGACAACCCTCTAGTGCCAAGCAATGTAATGCCGTACAAGCAATGCCATGCGCCAAGTGACGCGTTCCGTTTTTTGAACCTCAGTCAAATACACATTAGATTCTACGGGAACCACGTTAAACACAGCTTTCTCACAGCCAAATGTTTGTGGTCGATTACCTGATTACCTGATTTGCTGAGCCTATGCCTAAGGATGCCCTAATCTCCTGATAAGTCACATGCTCTGAGTTTGATACGCGTTTGAATTCTGCAAACAAGCTATTATTTGTCATCTTGCTTGGTGCTTCATCGCCGAAAGCAATTTTAAGGCGAACGATGCTCTTCTGAGCTGTCAAATTACGCTTGATATCGTAAAAAAACGTACAGCAAAAACTTTCACGAATTAAATCCATCTTAGTGGAGACACGCAAGTTTTAAAATAATGCCACAATTTAAAAAACCAAATGACAGTTAGATAAAATATTTTTTTTTCAACAACCAAAGAGTTTGGAAGTGTTGTAATAATTTAAAAAAATGTTTATGTAAGTGGCCAGTTCCAGAGATTTGAGTGTGACCTATGTATGCTAGATCGCTATTATAAAAAGGTTTAAATACGAATTTACAGCGTAAATTTTGTAGCACTCGACGTTTCGGCGATGTTGCAACCGCCGTTGGCCAGGATAAAATATTTATATTGCAACACAGCAATGTGAGAAAAGTAAGACTAAATAATCTAGATACATATCTCAGTGCCGTCTTCCAAGAGGCGTATTGTACTCAGACTAGTGTTTCTGCTCCTTTACTGATTCTATCACGTAACATCGACGTTTGAATGATTGTGAGCTTGAAAGGAAAAGAAAAAACGTTAGTCATGACTCTGTTAAATAATCATTAATTTTGACTACAATTGGGACAGATAAGTACGAACAATTTGTGGTTAAACTATACAAAAAATCGAACAATACACAACCTCGAAATGTACCCAAAAGTACATTTTGAGATATTGAAAACGACTTCTCTAGCTTCGAATATTTTTGTTCAATTTTAATATGAATAACGAGAATTAACGGCATAACGAACGCAATTTCATGAACGGAACTAAGACGAAAAAAAATCGTCTGACATAAGGGTATGTTTTGTCACATCAAAATGTTTTCTCTCCAAGTCAAAGAATAATCTACTCGGCGTCGCATACTCGCGGTATGCACAGTGCAGTCGGACTTCCTTCCACGGCATTGGGCCTCGTCCTCGGATTGGCTTTCGCGAGGATCCTACAAGCGGCAATAAATAATGGGTGATGCGCGTAACACAAGATCGCAGGCGAAGAATGCTGCTCTTTCAAACATGAATAGCTGCCTGTAATCGCCCCGTTATAAACGAGGGCACTTACATACTTTAAGAGAGAGACCGGTCGCACGACCGTTAGTTAATCGAAGTTAGTTTACCACCCGCCACTATTGGCTGAAAAACCTGCGGCCAATGCCGGATTTATGTATAAGCTACACAAGTTATAGCTTAGGGTTCCTATCGTCGTCAGAATGTTTAAGAGCCCAAAGGGGCCCCGAAAAGTGCGAAGGGGGCCTAGAGATTTCGATGGCCTCTACATGGGTTAATCCGGCACGGACTGCGACAGTGGGGCGGAATGACATAGGAAGCTGACATCAAAGTAAGGATTGCCCTCATTCTTAAGTAGTGTCAATCATAAATGACGATCCCGTCACCCCAGGGAGTTATATCGGCATCAGATCGTTCTGTCTCCCATGGAGTGAGCGTAAAAGACTTTAGCGGAAGAAGTAATCCATAGTATGGCTACTCCAAGAGTCCAACGCCTAGGTACTAGGAAGAGGACGAGCAGGCGAACCTCGCTCCCTTTGGACGGGTTACTCTATCCTCCCAGATTCAAAGTCGCTTGCGCGGCCTCTACCTGGTGTTAGCTGTAAGCGCCTTTTGCCCGTCAATCTCACACGTGGTCGAGTGGCCAACGGATCATTTTAAAGGCGGACAACATCATGTCAACAACTGCCCCCACTGCTTAGGTAACGTACGTTTCCTAGATTGGAACACCGATCCCACCTGTCCACACGACCGGGGGGGGGGGGGGGGGAGCTAATGGGCCCTGTTGCAGAGTTTGGCCGTGTGACCCATGTGTTGGATCAGCCAAACTCATGGGTTAGAGTCGGCCAAACTCACAGAGCGCTGATTACGTCTGTTGACATGAGGGGGGGGGGGAGGGGTCTTAAATCCCAAAAACGTGATTACGTAATATGTGGATGGCCCCTTGAGTGCTCGCTCTTTATTTCGATGTAGCCTATGTGAGCAAAAGAATAGAATAGAATAACTTTATTGTGCCATAAAAACATAACCTAATGAATATTACATTGGCTTTATAAAAAAGACAATTTATGCACAAATGGCGGACTTATCGCGATAGCGATATCTTACATTCAACCATTTGATAAAATAACTCCTAATTATCACCTTACAATACACAAAGAAGTAGTAAAGTTAAAATTAAAATAAACATATACAAATATATGTACGTAAATTATGCTAAGGTTGCCCAGGGAAGGATAAAGGAGAGGTCAAGGTGAGTTATTTGGTTTTTGAAAGTATGCAACGAAGGTGCATGCCTGATAGAGTGAGGGAGCTGATTCAATAAAAGAGCAGAATGGACTGTAAAAGAGTGCGTGTAAACAGAAGAATGATGTATCGGAATGGCGAGTGTGTTATCCCGGCTTGATCGAAGTGGAAGACCGTTGCCTCCCAAAGGGTGGAAATTCTCCTTGAGATAGGAGGGTGAAGTGGGGTTATTGAGTATGTTGTAGAGTAGCGACAACGTATGCAAATTTCTTCGATCGCGAATAGGAAGCCAATGAAGTTGCTCACGAAAGCGGTGGTTAGAATGTTTCAACGCGTTGACTTTATACGGGGCCTTAACTTACGGTTAAATAAAGTGCTAGTGCAATCGCTCCTCGATATGAACTGCGGCAGTGTGTAGTGCAAAGGTCGTATAATTCGCTTTACCCACCGCCGTTTTCGAGAAAAGAATCTAAATTGCTTTTTAATGGCTGTTTACTCCTTGGCAAATAGCTTTTGAGATAATAGGACTACTTTAATATTATAATATCCAATATCAGAAAGAAATATTGCCGCATTGGCAGTCTATTTTTTTAAACAATTCTGTGGCAATTAGGCAAAACTACGTAAGTCGTTTTTTGGCCAAAATAAGGTAATTATGACCATTTAACAGCGTTCTTTTACTCTTTCACTGGGCAAAACTACATAACTCGAAGCACGATATAAAAGAAGTTATAGCACATACTTTCTCACTAGTTGTAATATATTGTTGAGATGAGCAAAACTACATATGTGTAACTTATGTACTTTTTCTCAGCTATCGATAGGTGGTCATAGTAGCATAAGTTAATTATCTTTTTATTGATACATATTATTTTAAAATTAGCACACATCTTTTATTCCATGTGCCAATTTTAGTCATGTTATATAAAAAATATCATAGATTAACAGATTTGAAGTTGTCATAAATTTCAAAATGCTCTCCTGAGAAAATGTTATTTTATGTAGTGTTTTACTTACAGAATGTAGTTTATGTAGTTTTGCCTAATTGCCACAGAATTTTCTTCTTATTATGATTATGTAATGGGCCCGATTGCGTTTCTTTGTGAACTAAAATAGGAACTTAGTTCAACCGAACGAGACAGACCAATAAGTTAGAACGGAATATGAAATGAACTATCGTCGATTTTCCTGCACCAAAACTACCTGTCGAGCTTATAGACGCCCGAATACATTTGAACACATTTCGTGCGGTCTTAGATTTAGCTCCTGTCCTTCGGTGGGTAGTTTTAAAGCGGAAAAGTGACAACCGTTCATTTCACATTCCGCTCTGACGTACTGCTCTGTATCATTCACATGAACTAATTTCCGATTTTAGACCAAGAGAAACGCAATCGGGCCCATTCTCTATATTTATTTGAAATATCATTCAGTAGCTTTACAGACAAATCCAATTCGTCATTTAATATTAAATCTAGTATGCACAAGTATATAATGTGATCGATTGCGTTTATTTGTGAATTAAAATCGGAAATTAGTTCATGAGAACGAGACAGAGCAATAAGTTAGAGCGTAATGTGAATTGAATGGTTGTCACTTATCTGCATTAAAACTACCCTCCAAAGATACAGCTGAATCGACCGCACGAAATGTGTTCAAATTTATTCAGATGGCTGTAAGTTCGACACATAATTTTGAAGCGAGAAAAATCGACAATCGTTCATTTCATATATTGCTCTGTCTCGTTCGCTTCAAGTAATTTCAGTTTTGGTTCACGAAGAATCGCAATCGAGCCCAATAACCGATTTATGTGAGCAACATAACATGTAGCAACGTAACATGTGAGCAACATAACATCCTGCCGTACCTAAAACAAGTAGGAGGGAAATAAATACTTATAAATATTGTATTTTCTGTAATATTTGTTTGTGTAAAAGAGTTTCGGAATGGTAGGACTGGTATGTAAAGGGGCTTCTATGACTTCGAAGGAGGAGTGAATGGGTGGTAAGGTGAACGCTCACATGTGGCAAGACAGCTGTCCTAAACCTACCACAGCCGGTCGTTAGTCCGGAATCCACCGTTCACCTCCCAGGAGTGTAATAATTGTATATGATGGGCCCGATTTCGGTCGGTGAATTCCATGGCAGCTCCGTTTGTATTTTATTTTTTATTTTTTATTTATTAATTTACACCAAGATTATGTATCATGTTAATAAAGGGTTCTTAGACACAAGTTCTTAGACAAGGCAGAATAGCATGCAAGAGTGGCTTAATAAGGAATAGACCACGCTGCTTATTTTTATAGGTACTGGTGCCATCCAGTGCCATCTACCAATAATAATTTACGTATTTTCATATTCATATATGAGTCCACGATCGACTGACCGCAACATTTGATCGTTCTTAGCTTTCCTGACCGCGTCAACGCGCCGCTTAGCGTGATTCTTGTATTCAACAGCAAACAGCGAATAATTCATTTGCCCGTTATTTTCTGTTCGCAATAAAGTGTGATCGATTCCATTTTATTTATTGTACTTATGTTTATTTATCAGCATGTTTTATTTATGCCAGGGTTGAGCGTTGCGAATCCGCCAGCGCGGCCATTTTACCGTTTGCGCTTCTTACTTTCAATGTTAACGACTTTTTTCGATCGTGTTATTATTCAGAGAGGCGATAACTTTTTTCGACAGTTAGTTTCGCGCGGTCAATATGGCAACGCCGTTTACAGTGTTATGAATTAAATGAGTGCCACAATAATAACGTGATTTTATTTCAAACCCACTGTTAAAATAACCCGAAGGAAATTTTATTACGTGTTTTACTTACAAATAATTTAAACACGGATTTTTGTCCTTCTATTGTTTCTGTGATTTTTGGGTGAAGTTTAGAGGAATTTGTAAATTCTTGGAAATATAATGCAAAAAGTTGTAAAAAGAGTGAATGGTTTTGGTCTAATTGTCGATAATGATTTCTCCTGGCGTAGACGATACGTAGACGAGGTAAGTCGCAAAATATTTGCTAGTAAGCGCGCTCTGTAAGACACGAAATGAAAGACACGATGATGTCTTCCTATAGACACGGAAAAATCTCTTGCACAGTCCTCTCTTTACCCTCCCAGCAATTTTATATGTTAAATTATGTACACTACTGTTCAAAAGTATTTGGGCACCCACTTTTAATTTTAGGTACCGATTATATAGGATGAGTTTTAATTAACTGGAATCCTTCAAGGAGGTAAATCAGTAGGAGCAACTAAGCAACTTTTATTATTTTTTTTTTGGATAAATATATGTTTTTTTAAATTCGAGGAACCTGACTTTTAAATAAAATTTTGACAAGCGTTTGAGCGCGCTGCTCCATCTATCGGTAGGTAAAACATCACTAATAAACAATACTACCGATATTTTACCTACCGCTAAATAGCGCATTCAAAAAAATCAAATTTTCAAAAAATAAAAAGATTAAAAAGAAAGGTTTTTTTTATTTTTCCCACAATTTTTTTATCAAACATTGGTTACTTGCTCGTACTGATTCACACCCTGTAAGAATGCCGATTAATTAAATCTCACCCTGTATAAAAGGTATTTAGAAATACTGTTTTTAAGCATATTATGATACAAGCCTCAAGTGCATTGTATAGCTCATGAATCAAATGTATAATATCGTGCAAAGGACGATGGATTTTTGGCCTAGATTCCAATAAACGATGATTTATTTATTCATTTATTTATTTAATTAATTTAACAATTCATTTACACAAGTGTCACTAATAATCATATCAATAAAAAAATATATATAATTAAAATTAAAATTAAAATTAAACACGGCCGATATGAGCATTAGCATTTAAGTACTGCTGCTGCCCAACTAAGTGCCAGGACTTGTTCCAGGGCAGCTAGCTCTCTAGTTTTTATATCACATATATTCGGCAATGAATAAAAAAAAATAAAAAGGAAAAGAAATATATATATTCCCGTCACCATTACAAATTATAACTAATAATCACTAACTAATGATCACAATAGGAAATAAAACACAAAAATAAATAATCGTGTTAATAAAATAAAAATAAAATAAAATGTCAAATGATATCAAACAATAGTCACCAAAATTTATGAATAAGTAATAGTAATAAATAAAAATAAAAAAAGTCAAAGAAAATAATAATAATAATAAGAAATGTCAGGGATAATTGTCTCGGTATATTAATTTGTGGATATTTTGCCGGGCGTCATATTTTAGCCAGGAATCAATTTTGGCTTTAAAAGAAGAAGAAGACTTCGGCACATACATTTTTAAATCTTCATCTAGCATATTAAAGATCCTGGGGGCTATGTACACAAAATGCCTCTGCCCAAAAGTGGTCTGCATTCGAGGGACGTCAAAATGTATAGTTCGGGATTGCCGCGTGCAGATTGTTTGCTGGGTTCTTATTGCGGTCTCTAAATTAGTTTGATAGTCACAGAGCGCCGTTTTCACGTATAGTTGTGGTACATCTAGCACGTTATATTCTCTGTAGAGATCATCTGAAGAGTATCTCCAAGGCTTTCTCTTTATAATTTTAAGTATTAGCTTTTGAGCTCTAATCAAGGGCTCCATATGAATTTTCGCTGCACCTCCCCACCCTATGATCCCATAGGTTAGGATAGATTGGCACAGGGCATGGTATACTATCTTAAGTGTCCTTTGGTCCAGAATGCCTCTAAGGTCTTTGAAAATATACGTGAGTTTCCTAACTTTTGCCGACAGCTCCATTATGTGGTTTCTCCATTGTAGCCGGTAATCAATTAATATACCAAGATACTTTATTGAGATTAATAAATTTACAGTTTTCGGGGTTAAGACAATCTCTGTGGAGTTTCAGAATATGCTCTTGTTTTGGTTGAGCTACACTGGTGGCACTAAATGTTATGTACATGGTTTTTTGCGCATTGAGTGACAGTAGTGCACCATCTAACCACAATACTACCTTCTGAAGTCCCATAGAAGCCTTTTCAAAGGTCTCTTTCCAAGTTTTTGCCTTGAAAAGTAGAGCGGTGTCATCGGCAAAAGTAACAACTTGTCCACCAATAGTTTGATTACAAAGCTCATTAATATATATTAAAAACAATATCGGACCAAGGACACTACCTTGCGGAACACCATATTTGAGAGGCGCGGGATCACTATGGATACTACCAAGTTTTGTTATTTGCTTTCGACCTGACAAGTAACTCTCAAACCATTTTAGTGTGATCGAGGTAACACCTATGTCGTTTAGCTTCTCCAAAAGTTTGTCGTGACTAACCGTGTCAAATGCTTTTGTTATGTCAAGGAATACTCCCAGACATTTGTTTCCTTTGTCTACTGCTTCCACGACAAATTGTGTAACCTCGGCTATAGCTTTGTTAGTTCCTTGTCCTTCTTGAAATCCATATTGGTTTTGGTGATAAAATATTATGTATGTTTAGATACTCTGTTAATCTTTTTTTTGCCGCTTTTTCTGTTAATTTGGAAATACAGCTTAACAGGGAAATAGGTCTGTAATTGTTGACACTTTTTTTAACTCCGTTTTTGAAGATAGGTACGACTAAAGACGTTTTTAGGTTGCTTGGAAAGATAGCCGTACGAAAGCTTTGATTTATTAGCCAGCTTATAGGTGCCGCTAATTGCTTGTGAGCAGATCTAAATAATTCCGAACTTAGTCCGTCAATCCCGGGAGCTGAGTTGAGTACATATAATTTTGTTAATTTCCTCGGCGGTAGTAGGACGTAGATAAAAAGAAGCGGGGAAGTTGTTTGTCCGCGTTTGGATAGTTGGGGGGCCATTTGTCGTGATGTTAAAATTTTCAGATATCAATTTGCATCCTACGTTCGACATAAACTCATTTACATAGTTTGCCATAGCATACGGCTCTTGTTGAAGAGTCATTGATTGATGCGTCATTGGAAAGGTTTTTTTATGTTTTAAACTTTTCTATGAAGGGAAATCTCAAATCGTTGCGGGAAAAAAATATGGATTAAAAAAAAAACAAAAATTGTATTGCTTTTGGGTGTTAAATATGATAAACAATATTTTGTTCAAGGTTAAGAAAAATTTTCAAGGTACTTAATAATATCTACTCAAATACTCTTATAAAAACTATTATGTTAATTTTATATGAACAAAACTTTTGTTCATTATAAGGAATATCCATTATGAGCAAAACCATTATGTGCAAAATGAAATGGAAACCATTATGTGCACAATGGATATTATTATTGATGAACCATAGTTCTAAAAACAGGTTGTTTTATCACAATAGATCGTGCTTTAGTTTTTATAAAACTTTTTATTATTAAGAGCCTTGAAAACAATTATTTATCCTTGTAAACTCATGCACCAAAAACCAAAAAACGATAAAAAAATATTTTGATTTTTTTATACATAACTTTTTTCCCACAGCGATTTGAGATTTTCCGCCCTAGAAAAAGTTGTAGAACACAAAAATACCTTTCTAATGACGTATCACTCATCGTTATTGGTCTCTAGGCTAGGGTCCATACATTTTTGCCCATCGTCCTTTGTTTACACGATATTATATTTTAGACATTAATTAAGTTCAGGATTAAAGGGCCAGTTAACGATTAGAGGAATATTTTTAGATAACTAAGTAGAAACCTATAGTTTTTTTGGAGGATATTCAGATGGGCACTGAAAACCAGGTCCTTTGATATGAGTACACACCTTTTTGCAGTGTGTGTCATTTGATTATATATCCCTTGTCTAAACTCAACTTTTGTAAATGGCACGTATATTTAAATATTTTGTATTTTGTATTTTTATACCGCAAATAAAACAGTTTACTACTACTTTACTACTACAATATCTTGCATCGCTTACCTAATCACTACCATCGCTACCTATGCAGATGTGGTTTATCTCGATCTATTAGATTTCCCTTCTCTTTCGTTTGATATTGACGTTTCCTTGTATCGGGGATCTAATTGTTTATTTCTTTGCCAGTTTCCGTATCCGTTTCATCTAATTTATATACTTCCTACACTGCTTTCTATATTTTGGTTTTTTCTTGTGCCAATTCTTCTTATTTCTTTTTCGTATTGTTAAATTGTCCCTAATTTATCCTGTAGATTTTAATCTTTTTTTGGTCGTATTTCCTTCTAGAAGTTTGAGTATATTTTGTTCTGGTAGCAGGTTTCTGGCTAGAGAGGAGTAAAATGGTATGTCTGTTTTGTTATAAAAACTGCATTTCCATTATTAGGGGACAGTCCTCTAACGCCGGACGGCACCTAGCGTCGGACACACCTAGCGGCGATAGGTGCCGTCCGGCGTTAGGGGACTTTCCGCTACAACTTTTGGAAAAACAAACTTTTATTTAATTGCTGAATTCATTACTTATCATCCAGTTAAAATAAGATACAGTTGATAGGTATACCTTACAAATCGCCAGATTGTAAGGTATACCGCCACAAAAACAACAAAAAATAATACACTTCTCAGAACAACTTCGGAATGCTAAATAAACGATTCGACAAGACTCACTGGTACTCAACGTGTTAATGTATGTTCTTTTACCTATCAATTGTTTAGATTAATAGAAAAAAACTGGACAATATCACGTGGCTTACTTTCATTTATTACTTTTTATTTGTTTATTTATTTATTTCCGTTACAACTTCACAATCGTCTAGGAATGGCCAAGTATATTAAATTAATTCTAAATTAGCTACTCAATTCAACAAAGAATGATATACCTACAGTAAATTGACAATTTAAAATTAGTACTTTAAACCACACTTATTTGTAAGCACGCATTTATTTTTAAAATATATTATAATGTCGTTATGGCTATACATGTTGATTTTAAACATGTTACTATTGAAATGACAGTTTTAATATTATTATTGAAGTATATCTGAATGCCATTTGTAAATAAATAAATATATATTTGCAACTTCCGAGAACAAAAAATTAAAAATGTCAAGTTTTGAAATAGATGTCCTAAAAAATCTATAAAGCCCATTCTTTAAATTATAAAAAAATAGCTATCAGCTTGTAGTATCTATAGCTGATAGTTACTTTTAATGATTTAAAGAATTAGCTTTATAGATTTTTCAGCACATTCTATTTCAAAACTTGACATTTCAAATTTTTTGTTCTTGGAAATTGCAAATATATACTTATTTATATACAAATGGCATTTAGATATAATTCAATAAAAATATTAAAACCGTCATTTCAATAGTAAGGACATTTAAAAAAAATAAAAAATAAATGCGTGCTTACAAATGTAATTTATAGTACTAATTTTAAATTGTCAATTTACTGTAAATCATTCTTTGTTGAATTGAGTAGCTAATTTAGGATAAATTTAATATTCCTGGCCATTCCTACACAATTGCGAAGTTGTAACGGAAATAAATAAATAAACAAATAAAAAATAATAAATGAAAGTAAGCCACGTGAGATTGTCGAGTTTTTTTCTATTACTCTAAACAATGTGTTTAAAAACAACACAAAATTTTGAGCTTTAAAACTCTTAAACCAAAAATATGTAAATTTTTGGATATTTTATTTTATTAGTTATTAGTCCTTATTTTTTTGTTATTATCCATATAAATCGTAACAAAAAATGTAATAGGTTAAAAAGAATAAAAACATAATTAAAATAGCATTATTATCGTTATATTTGTGTATATTTAATATCAAAAAACTTTCCAGGCGTTTCCAAACCAATTTTGTATTATTGTTTCGACACTATACTTATTAGGCTCAAAGAATAGAATGCTGCTCATTTTCGTAGCATAATTTACGTAAAGTTCAAATTCATTATTACATGTTAATAATATTAAAATTTATGTATCCGCTGTAAAATCGAATAGTAATAATTTTAACGTTTATGGTATTTGTAATATCGATAAAATTTCTAATGGTTATTCTTGCGAAGTATACCGTATACATAGTGTACTGAAAATTAAGCTGCCTTTCTCAAATATTTTGCTGAATTTTGTTCATTTTTCTTCTTACAGTGGATAAGTCAAGATGAGGCATTACTGTATTCGAAGGAAACGCGACCACCTTTCATCATACCTAGGATCAAGCACTACATACCTTCCAGACCAGTCAACTTCGGAAACAACAGACTACGGACCTCACAAGATGACCTACTTTTCGACCATAGTCCTACCGATTTACCAGGAGAACCTCTATCGCCATCTATTAAAGAGGTGAGAAATTCAATTTAGGAAAAAAGTCAAGAAGATTCTTATGTGATGTCATTTGAAATTTTGTGCTATTACAACCTTCCTTATATATAGATTTTTTTCGCACCGCTGTGGATGTTTTTTCCAGCACATTGTTCAATAAGAATTACCGTTTCTATCAGGTTCGAAAAATGTTCGAGGTCAGAAGCCAGAACGATGGATACCGCCATAATATGCCAATCAGAAACATGGACAAAGGCGGAATTAGGCTTGATTTCGCTATTGAGAAAGGATTCGTCAAAGCAAGCAGCGAAAGCCCAAAGTTTATCAGACTTCCTCAGAGGATAGGTGAGTGTATGCTTTAAAACGTTATTTGTTGTAATAATAATGCGTTATTTCAGAGAAAGTAATAGAAAAAGTATGTCTCAAAAATTCTCCAACTAGGTGAATGTCCGTACTAGGGTAAATTCTATTCTTTTACAATAAAATGCGCACGTAATTTATACTGCAATTATAAAATCTATGGTAATATTCATATCATACATATATTATTCTCATTCATATATAAATATATACATATACCTACTTGTAATATTTAATACATTTACATTTACATACACGTATTTATTAGTAATATATAATTGTTTGTTTGTTTGTTCCTACCCTTTATTGCGAAATTTCACAATGTCCGGGTTTATTGACATATAACAATTTCTTACAACCAACCCTACTATGACGTGTTATATGTAGTATACGTGTAACATGTGTGTAAGTGTGTGTCTTGTTATTGTATTCGATCGACAGAATTGAGAATGCAATTCCGTTAATTAGATCCCAACGGAAAATGGTGACCCAGCCGTGAATCTAAACCTGGACCTTACAACGTAAGATCAGGCGACCTAACCACTATGCCGGGCAATTGTAATAGTTGTATTAAATTAAATGTATAGCTTTTATTTATGTATTAAATATATGTATTAAATTAAATTTATAGTCATTTTAAACGAGGATATTTGTAATAATTTCATCCACCTTTTCCCTGCCGCTCTCAAACAGCCACAAAGCAAGTTTTCCTTTTGTCATTCGTAAGCTTCTGCATTGTTTTAACTTATCCTGAAAGTAATTGTGCTAGCTAGACAACTAAAGTGCCTTTGCGCAAATTTAGTTCTGATTTTTTTATTACATGGTTTGCTGACGCTCAACCTCTAGTTAGGATGTTGTGGTCAGTGATATTGTGTGTGTGCGCATTGTTGAGATAATAAAGTAGGGTCACTTTTGAATAAATCTGCCTAATGTCCAAAAGTCTCGGCTCTTTAAATAGTTCATTTGTTGTATATCGATGTGGCTTTCTAGGCACAATATTTGACAACCAGGGAAGAAAGAGCGATATTCGAGCCCTCTGACCCATAAAAATATACAACCCTGTTCAAACAATATCCAAAATTGACCGACTAAAAAACAATTATTCCTCTTTACATAATAATATTATGCAACATCTGTCTGTCTGTCTATGCGTTAATAACTACTAAGCAGATTTCAAACGGTGTTTCTTTTCAGCTATAATTAACATGCCCATTGGTTATGGGCCAACGAGATCAAAATCGGTTGAATAGTTTCCGAGATATCAAAGAATTCCATGTTTCTTGATATATCTGAGATATCTTACAATGGGATATCAGACAAGCCGGAGAAAAACCGCTAACTTAAAATCTCTACATATAAAATAATAACAAAAAATTTAATGTATACCTATAAATATATCTATCACTTATTTGCGTTCATTGGTTTATTAGTTCGTGAAGTTATTTGCGTTCGAGTTATAAGGGGCCATCCACATATTACGTAATCACATTTTTGGGATTTTTCGACCCCCCCCCCTCCCCTATGTCAGCAGACGTAATCAGCGGCGTGACCCCCCCCCCCCACCTCCAAGATTACGTAATCAACCGAATTTGCGGAAAATGTGAAGAATCGTGAACCCAGAGTTTGTAAAGTGTTTGTACACCCTTCCACAATGAGGCATAACTCCGGATCCTTGATGCACTTTTTGTATTACTTTTTAAACTGTCCCCACTCCCCGTCGGCCCGCTGTTGTGGCTCCGGTCCCAAAAGGATTGAAAACGCTTTGGCGTATGTACTGAGAAACTCGCCACATTACCACGTTAATATTTCCGCGATGGAGCTGGAGCGTGCAGCGGCGCGCTAGTCCAGAGTTGCAGCCATGCCGCCGCAACGCAGAGCGGGCACCGGCTTGCCAACGGGCTCAGGAACAGGCCCGGGCGACTCAACCACAGACTATCTACGCACATTGCGCGAAGGGGTATTTTCGTCTTGTCACTGCGCTATTTCCGTGCAGGTTTAGACCAAAAAAAAATGCAAAGCCGTGACCAAAGTTGATTAGGCAATCAGGATGGGCACCCACTTTCCCACCCTTACGTAATAAAGCGTAAGCTTCAGCTGCAATCCCCCTCCCTCTCGGTGATTACGTAATATGTGGACGGCGCCTAAGCAAAAAATAGTTACAAAGGGACAATTATACAGCAACTGTAATAAAACTCTCATTGCAATTTTTTTCTTTAGAGATTCATAGAAGGATATGGGCATTCATGTCAGGATAAAAGGCAGAATTCCGGTAATTTTATAGATTATTGCATATTATAGAAATATACTTACAGCGGCTGCAAAATTAAAAGCATTAAATATTACGAAAAACATGCGAGTTCGCAGGAATAACGGACTTTTACCTTTTTAAGGAATACCCAGCATGTAATAAGTAAATAAAATTGTAAGTAACCCTGTCTTCAACATTGGTCCCGATTGCGTATCTTCGTGAACTAAAATAGGAACTTATTTCAACCGAACGATACAGAGCGATACGTTAGAACGGAATATGAAATGAACTATCGTCGGTTTTCCCGCAGCAAAACTATATGTCCAACACTTATAGACGCCCGAATAAATATGGACACATTTAGTGCGGTCTTAGATTTAGCTGCTTTTTCTTCGGTGGGTTAGGTTAAGGCAGACAAGTGACGACCGTTCATTTCGAATTCCGCTTTGACGTACTGCTCTGTCTCATTCACATGAACTAATTTCCGATTTTAGTTCAATAGAAACGCAATCGAGCCGATTACGTACGTTCGACTTATTAGATTGAAAACATCAGCGTAATATATCTATACCTTCGTCGTTCGTTACTCCAAGTCCACAGTCACAAAAATAGTGTAATGAAAGCTTTCCCTTAGAAAATATGTATATATGAAAAGTAATATTTAAGTAGATAGGTCTAGCAGTGGTTTTCAACTGGCGTGCCGCGGCACAATGGTGTTCCGTGAGTATAGTACCGGTGTGCCACCAAGTTTTTAAGTTATCAGGTAAGGAAACGCAACTTTTACATTTGTGGACTTACTTTAACTTCGTCCACAAAGTTGGCTTTCGCGACGGATTCGTTTGAGCATAAATATGCAGTGGCGACATGAGAATATGCTGACATCGTCTGATGAATTTAAAGTTTTGTCGATAAAGTAAATTCTGTGGGAAGGCAAAATTAATAATTACAACATTTCAATGTTCCATTATACTCGTACAAGGCGAGCAGTAGACTCGAAAACGGTGTCTCTAAGGTTTATAACTACTATTTTGTATACTTTGTCCATACGCTTGGTATATTTTACAATTATACTTACCATTTCTTTAATAAAAAAAATACCATGGCGAGACGAATTTTATAGTTTTGCTACGATGGGATTTTTAGTTTTTTAGTTAAACCTCTCATTAATTTTATTTTCACATAAAATATAAGTATACATAATATAGTATATTCGGCAATTAAACACAAGTTTTTTCGTTGTTATTTCTACTTACCATCCTTATAACGATCTGGCATAGTTTTGGATTTTAGCACGACCTTCTGTATTCCAGGATGAATTTCTAGTTATGTAACTACCTTTGGTGAACATTTGATAGACCTAATTTTATGAAAAGCTATATATAGATTGGGTATTAAAACAAGGTTTTGCTTTATAAAAGAAATAGTATTTAAAAAATATATCTTGCAGAGCTAACGCTGGGAGGGATTCCCTCCCCCCACGCCAAACCCTCCCGTGTGCCGGAGTGAATCGACTCTGCTAAAAGTGTGCCATCACAAAGATAAAGTTGATAACCCCTGATCACTAGAAATTGGTGCATATAAAAAAATATATATTCAGTGGTTCTCAAATTTTAAAGTTTTAAAAATGATGTTTCCAGCTTTATCGAGCATATTCGCTTGTCCAATCAAGTAGAAATCTTTGCCTCATTGAACCTCCTTGCTCCTGGTGCTGCGACCAATCAAGTGGTTTACAAAGAAGCTCTTTGATAAGCAGCCATTTACGGAAAGAGTAGCCAATTAGTTAGCTTCTATACAGGGTGAGTTTTTACTTACCGGCATCTTTGAAAAGGGGGAAAAAGTACGAGATTTAAATGTTTTTTTCCTGTTTTTTTTTTGTGATTTTTTTAAAGTTTTATCTATTTATGCGCTGAGCGCGATGCGCCATCTAGCAGTAGGTAATATATCGCTAATAAAAATATTAGCGATATTTTACCCATCGCTACATGGCGTACCTTGCTCAACGCTTTTTATAGTATTAAACAGTTTTTTTTGTTTCTCCTACAATTTTTAATCAAAAGTTGCTTATGTGTTCGTACTGATTTACCCCCTTCAAGGATGCCGGTAACTACAAACTCAGCCGGTATATTCTTAGATTAGCTGTAGCCGCGAGGACAGCTTGTACTAAATACATTTACTCTAATCTGCTCAGTAGGGCGGTGTCGACCACAACGGGCGAACCCGTCACCCCAGGCTGGTATAACGATATGTGATCATTCTTTCAGCCGTGGGATGCGCGTACATGACTTAGAGACAATACAAAGCTACGCCAACATGCCCGTCAGAGACCAAAGCCTTACATCGAGGCACCGGGAAAGGTACTCAGCGGGCAACTTCGCCCTCTGACTACCAGTTTTGGAAGGATATCTCCTACTGAAATTAACCTCCAGGATACCTCCGTCCTCCCGACTGGTCACGACCTCTCGACACTTGCGCGACCTCTACCTGCCATATGTTCAGCGGTGATTAGGTTTGAATCTATCGCGGAAAGGCATCTTTTGCCCGGCTCTGAATTCAGAATCAGGTAGCCTAATGGTCATTTCAATAGTGGTTGAGGACAGGTCAACATCCACCCCCGCTGCTTAGGAGACAGTATATTTCCGTAGTCTCCAGACTCCTTCAGCAATTAGTCAGAGTGCACAACCGATGGGCGTCGCCGAACGGTGCACAAACCGTCCAGTAGCGCCGAGATGCAATCCCACCAGGAGAAACCGGTCCACCAGCTTGTGAGACCTGAGACGCGAAAGTCTAAGCCGGGGTAGCCTTCCGAACGAGGAGGCTTCTGAATAGGAGCTGAATCGTGACTTGGGCGGATCCGAGAACAAATTGGATATTATGGCCCAATCTGCACGAAACCATTCGCTACCATCTAATCTGCTCAGTAAAGCACACTCTGCTCTTAGCAGTTCCACCAAAATGGTGGAACATACTTCAGGAACGTATATCTGGAATGGTGTTCAACTGGGCTGTCGTCGCATTATGCATAATTTATTTATTTAACTGTAACTTAGTAGCTACTTAATTTGTGATCATATTAACTTAACTTTCTCAGGTTGTAAGTAGGTAGATTCATTCTACTAGAAATTCTGTTTTAATAATGTTTTATGTCAATCCTGTTGAAATCAAGTTATTTTCTATTTCATTCCTTTTATGTCAATATATTTTCAACAACTGACGAATTCTTAGGGGCTCTCTAGACGATCAAGCATGCTTGTCAAGCATCGCGTCGCGGACTGGAAAGAGATCGTAAACCGCAGGAAAAATGCAAATATTTTTTAAAAATATTTACCAATAATGCCTGATTTTGTAGTTTTATACCAGGGAGTCACGTCATTAATCAATCAATTACGTCTAATTAACGTGACTCCCTGGTATAAACTACAAAATTAGGCATTTTTGGTAAATATAAAAAAATGCATATTTCCTGCTGTTTACGATCCCTTACCATCCCGCGACGCGATGCTTGACAAGCATGCTTGATCGTCTAGAGAGCCCCTTATATACTAGCTTTAAAATGGGGAGGAAGGGAGCCTGGTTTAGACAGCCAAAACAAAAACATGTTTATCATGTTTTTTTTTAACTTCGACTTAAAATCTATTCATAAATCATTTTACCTCTTTAATAGCTGTAAGCGTTAAAAATTTATTACTTTTCTGTAAAGACAACTTGAAACGCGTTTTTCTCACAACCATATTTTTCAATATTGCGCCGGTGATAAAAAAAAACAACTTGACTGATCGAGTTGTTCTAATTTTTTTTTTAATATTATTAAATTCTCTTCTATATGAACTAAAAAAAATATGTTTTTATATATTTTTTTAATTTGTTCAATACAAAATTTTAAGGCGAAAATTGATTTTATTTCTTTAAATCCTTGAAAAATTATAAAAATAATACCTGTTACCTAGTTTATTTTTTTAGTTCAACTCCAAAATACACATGTAAAAATTAATATCTTAGTTTACTTTTATGTTTCAGGCAAAATTACGCTCGCTGTTAAACAGATAAAGCCATTTATGGCAGCGGTAGAAACATTTGTAATTCAGTATCTCAATAATAGTTTTTTTACTAATGCAAAAAATATATTTGTTTTTCAAATGTTAATCAAACTGATATAAAAAAATCATGATCAGATTTCAAATTTAAGTAAAAAAAAAATACATGGAAATGTTTTTTTTCCGTTTTTAAACCAGGCCAAGTGATTAATTGCGGCCTTTTAAACCAGGCCAAGCTTAAGTGATTATTGTGGGGATGCTTTTATTGCATATTCTGAATAAATAAATTGATACTGATACTGATTTCGGAGTGAACTATATGTGTTCTATTTATTATATGACTTTACATAATTCGGAACGAATTTATATTGGGTGGACCTTGTAGGTAGTGCAGGATTGGGGGCTTTAGGGAGCGGCAATACGAACTGGATAAGAGAAAGACATTTAGGATATGCATTACATTACATTACATTTTTGTCGTGTCCAATTGACAGCTAAAGGCCGCTCTTGGACGTGTCAAAATAATTGGGTTAGGTCATTGAGCTATTACGTATAACTCAATGGGTTAGGTAGGAAGTCTCGTTACTACTCTTTACTGTACGTACATAGGTAGGTAAGAATTAACTAGATTGTCAAATTATAAATATAAATAATTAAAAGAGAAGCCTAATATTTGAAGTAGTAATTCGAAAAGATACTTAGTAAAATTATTCATCGTAATATTCAAATTGTCAGTAAAATGTTAAATAATCAAATCTATGTAATGCATTTAAAACTAAAAGTGCAGACATAAGACCATATAAAATAATCAGACAATAAAGCTCTACTTTTTTAAGTAATTTAAATGGGCACAATATTTGAAAAATCATGGCCCTCAAATTCGGCCAGATTATAGAAAGGGTGGCCTATCAGCATCTCCTTAATGTTTTTTTAAAATTTATGTCCCACAGCTGTTTAAATTGTGTAGGGAGTAGATTATAGAATTTAATGCTAAGGTAGAAGGAGCTTTTATGTACTTTTGCCAGTCGTAATCCCATAAAGGGGAGCTACCGCGGGTATGATGCGAATGAATGTCTGCATTAATTGTAGTTTCTGCGAGGTGCTGTCTAGCAGTGTACTTGTATATACAGTGTAATGTACATAGTCATTACCCTTGCCTTGCTGAAATATTATTTGCATTAGGTGCTAGTCGTTACCTGATACATGCTGGGCAGTGCTCTTTTTTGCAAAAGAAAGATTCTTTTACTAGTTGCGGCACTTCCCCAAAATAGTAGTCCATAAGTATTAATGAGGAAAAACTATAAGGAAAAATAGTCCAAAAATAGTCCTATTGAAGAGTTTGTAGCATACGTAACCCAACGACTATTTTGTTTATTCAGGTGGTTCCAACGAAATGCTGTCTCACAAGCGCGTCAACATGACTCCGATCAAGTCGGGTTCTGGCGAAAATTTGGTTGAGGTCAGAGGCGAACACCAGAGCACTTTGGCGAGGAACGGCAAGGCCAAGTCTATGATTGGTCATGCAACTCTTGGCCAATGGAGTCCAGTTTCCGTTCAGAGGGTGCTGCCCAAGCTCTACGATCCTAATATGGTGAGTTATGTATGTTGTATAATCAGGCAATAGACGTTGGAGTCTTTGGAGCTAGATAGATAGATAGATGGAGTTGTCATCTACTACGGAAGAACCCGTCACCCCAGGAAGGTATTAGGGACGAGACCAATGCCTTACCGCGAGGCACTGGGAAGTGAACCCAGCGGACCGACTCGCGCCCTCACTACCAGATTTGGCCGGATTACTCCGACCATGAGCCGGCGGACGAACCCGGTTGGGTTACGTTCCATCTGTTGGTCCCTAGCCAAGAAACGAATGGCGCCACCTGAGGTGTTAATATTTGATTAAATGTATTACTAAATACATATTATTAGTGTAGCTTGTATATGAGATATTCCAACCAAAATTTTACAAACTGACTTAGGCCTAACAAGGCATTTGTGTACCAAATATCAAGTCTGTAAGTCTAATATTTCCAGATTGAAATATTGCTAAGGCGCTCTCTGGTGGACCGATTTCAACCACAGCCTTTTCAACTCTTGCCATGACCAAATGATGCCTGCGTGCCAAATTTCAGCTCAATATTATTAAGCAATTGGGCGCTATCGTGGAGGAATACATACACACAGACAAACAGAAGCGCGTTCACAATACTTTCCCTTCTCGACGGTTGGTGGGTCGGGAAAGTAAAAACACGTTTCGACGAAAGTGACAAACGTTCCCTTTCTGCAGTTAGCGCTTCATCTATAATAATATTATAAAGAGGTAAAGTTTGTGAGGTTGTAGAAAGTAATCTCTGTATCTATTGAACCGATTTTGAAAATTCTTTTACCAATAGAAAGCCACGTTATTTTTAAGTGTCATTGGGCTATATATTAATCCGAAAAATGAAAAGACTTTTTTGTGGTAGTTGGATTTGAAAAGTAAGTCGGAGAAAAAACGGTCGAATGAAAATGTTTCTTACGAACGTTGCTTTAACGATGAGAGATATATGATTGAGTTCTAGAGAAAACTTGTAGAGTTTGGTAATGCCTACAAAAAAGTCAGGGACAGCATATGTCTAAATTTTATATTTAAGTCACAAAAGTAGTTTTTTATATAAAAAAAATAATTTAAATCGTTATGTCATGTTTATTGGTCATATAATCAACAATTATAAATTCATATCGAAATAAGTAAATTTATCGTCTCAAGTGTTTAAAACAAAAGACTTTTCCCTTTTACTGCATACAATTTCCCTTTTACTGCATAAGTGGTTAAAGAGATAAGATACTCACAAATAAGACACTCACAAGAAGACACTCACAAATAACGGTAATAAAGTCAAATTGACATGCAAATACATACATACATATGCAGTAAAAATATTACCCTTCTTTTGGCAGTCAGGAAATAAATCATAGCACTCAGTACTAACCGAACCACACTCATAATTTCATCACAAGTAAAAAGTTTTACCGCCCAACGAAGTGGGCACGGGTCAGCTAGTATACTTATATATATGAGAAATAGTTTCCAACACAGCAGAAACTACTTAAACTCTATTGCCCCAGTGAACCAATAAGAGTTCACGAACTGCGAGGTGGGCCTCCGGTCGAATCAATTGTTAATGAAACGAACGTCTGACCTGTTACTATACCTGTTACCGCACTCGGTACTTTATGCACGAAGTTGGGACCAAGCTCCGTGTGCCGCCACGAATCGTTCTCTCTGCCGTGCCTTAGTCACGCGATGTCTTACGTAAGTTTCACTTCAACGGGGCCGAGTGGGTTTTAGGTCATTTACTCACTAGAACATAAAGGGTTGATACGTCGAATTAACTGTATTGAAATACGGCATGTACTTACGGTATAATTGCATGGGGTGGATGTGGATGTGGACCCTACTAGAGCCTTTGCAAGTTGCGCAGAAATTTATATTAAAAATTATTCTACGAAGACCATATCGCCATCCCACTAATGAACTTTACAAGGAAGCTAAAGTGCTTGATTGTGGGCAACTTTATCTAAAAACTTCCCTCTTAAGGCTATTTTTGGACAATAACTCAAATCCTACTACTATTATAAACGCGAAAGTTTGTAAGAATGTATGTATGGATATTTGTTACTCTTTCACGCAAAAACTACTGAATGATGAAACTTTACAATAATATAGCTTACACATCAGAATAACATATAGTCAGAATGTGGCAGAATAACATTTATAAATATATATAATTTTCTATTATCATTATCACAATTTACCATCACCACGCGGGTGAAACCGCGGGGCGCAGCTAGTTTAGAAATAATTCAGAACGAACGACCAACGAGACAAGTTTTAGAAGATAGCTTAATAATACCCAGAATAAAAACATCATTTTAACAAATACTCTATCATTGCGCCGAGATTTTACAATCTGATCAATATGGAAATAAAAATGAATTTGACATTTAGGGAATTCAAAAATAAATTAAAGAAATGGTTATCGAATCATGACAGACTAACCATACATCAAATGTTAGAAATAATAGTTTCAGCTTCACTTAATAATAAATATGTTAATAATTTAATTAACATATTTTTAAACATGTATGTTGAGTATATTTTAACATTGAAATAACTACTAAAAAATATTTGACTTTGTTGTTATATATTATTTTGACTAGGTATTTTTATATTATATCCTATATTACTTAACATATATATATATATATATATATATATATATATATATATATATATATATATATATATATATATATATATATATATATATATATATATATATATATATATATATATATATATATATATATATATATATATATATATATATATATATATATATATATATATATATATATATATATATAATTATAATGACTATTTCTTTCTTTTCTCACATATAACATTATTTATATTATTAAATTGAATTTTATACTTAATTTATTGCCTATTATACAATGGAATTGCATTTTATCCTACTAATATTATAAACGCGAAAGTTTGTAAGACTGTATGTATGGATGTTTGTTACTCTTTCACGCAAAAACTACTGAGTGGATTTTAATAAAACTTTACAATAATATAGCTTACACATCAGAATAACACATAGGCTATAATGTATGAAGATATATACTTTTCTATGATCATTATCACAAATTTCCATCACCACGCGGGTGAAACCGCGGGGCGCAGCTAGTTTATTATATTATCTTTTAATATTTTTTAATTATTATTATTATAATAATTTTTTTTGAACACCACCATTTTAGGGCAATTTAGTGTTATTAGCTTTTTACTAAAACTTGTACATTTGTAAGCAATCAAGCAATCAAGCAAACTTGTATATAGAAAAAGCAAATTGTAATATTAGAGTCCTGTCCACCCTAGAACGGGCTAGACCCAGTTGGGTGACAGAATCAAATAAGCAAAAAGTTAAGGTTTTGCCATTCGGTTCCCGTATTTTTGTAAGCAAATCAATGTTTTATAGTAATTAATTCTTAAATAAAAAAAATTAAAATGGTTCTACGTGACTCGATCTAAAGTATCAAAATTCGTCAATGATCAAAAGTGTTCGTCAAGTAAATATTGCTGCCAATTTGTAAGGCACGACCGCCCTTTTTTTTACTTTACTGACCCAAGGGAAAGTGTTGTAAACGTGCTAAAAAATCGAGGTGAAGACGGAAATATCCATTTTGATCCCCGCTGAGACGATTAAGACCATTTCCAGGATGAAGTCTGTCTGCGTGTCTGTGTGTGTATATATTCCTCCACGATAGCGCCTAATCGCTTTATCCGATTCACATTGTGAAATATTGGTTGTGCTACCTCGTATATGTAAAATCTGCTATATTTAAGAAAATAGTATTTACATTTGGAAAATATCAATTTGATCCCACGGAACGTACTACAAATATACTACGAATTAGCGCGCAGGGGGAGGTTGGGTTGACGCGGGGGAGGAGGGGTGCTTGGGGTGACACAAACGATTTCTTACTTTCCCGGACAACCAACGGACGAGGAGGGAAATTGTAAATTGGGAAATTGTGAAAACGCATTTTCTCGAGATGAATACGGAAATATCCATTTTGAGCCCCCAGAGACGATTAAACCATTTCCAGAATTCTCTCTGGAATTCTGTCTGTCTCTGTGTGTGTGTGTATTCCTCCACGATAGCGCCCGAGCGTCTAATCCGATTAAGCTGAAATTTATCATGCAGGCATCGTTTGGTGGAAAGAGCTGAAAAGTTGTGGTTGAAATCGGTGCAACCAGGGGGCGCGATAGTTATATTTAAATCTCGAATATTGCAATTAAAGACTTAAAATACAGTAGGTACAAAATAGTAGGTACACAGATGCCTAGTTGGGCCGAAATCCCATTATGAAGTTTTGGTTGGAAGTCTCATATACAAGCTATTTTAATAATATTTAAATACCGCCAGACAGTATATCGTTCGTCGTTCATCGGTGATATGATTTACGGTGCGACCACAGGGTCAGGGCACGGAGGCCGCTCACCCCCCACCCTTCGCCAAGAAACGAACCGCGCCGCCTGAGGCGTAGCAATGGAACCCAACCGGGTTCGTCCGCTGGTCGAGAGAGGGCGCTTATCGATTTTATTTATTAAATTAATATTCAGATGAAATCAGTCCTTGGCTACTTGCCGGGAAAGTCTTGTGCTGACACAACCGATTTATTTCATAACTCGCTGCTGGGAAATTGTTTAAAACAGTAGGACTTAATGCAATTATAACAAAACTTTTCATCCGCGGCCTATGTAAGCGGAACGTAAACAACTCCAAGTTGAAACGGAGGAGAAACTCTGCAGCCAGTCTAGGAGATTAAGTATTACGCACTTCAGCATTAAATAGAAAATACACTTGCAAACAAACATTAATATACTTACAAGAAATCCTTCCTTTTATAAGGAACATGCTGCCCTCTTCGTATTCACACGGAAAGAGTTTTAAATTTATTGTTTTGGATGAAGTTACAGTGTCGAACAAAATTTTGGTCGATTTCGTGCAAAAACTCTGCAATCTCTAACTAATACGAACAAATATATTGCTTAGCTTATATAGTTTTGTCTTAATATTGGTAATATTGAAATACTTTTCGATTTTTCCATTGGATGTATATTAAAAATATATAAAATAAATATCTTAATATATATAAATTACGTGTCACGTTGTTTGTCCGCGATGGACTCCTAAACTACTTAACCGATTTGAATCAAATTTGCACACAATGTGCAGTTTGATCCAACTTGAAAGATTGGATAGCCTACGTCTTAATTTATAGTCGCGATATTATTTTATTGCAATGTCTATTATTTGACATTCGCAATTATCTGTTAGTTCCAAACGATTTTAACAGATGGCGTTATCTATTGAGTAATCCATAGATGGCGCTGCTATGTTAAACCTACAAACGTCATAGTCGGCCAAGCGTTATTCTAAATTCAAAATATTGTGAAGGTAATACAGTGAAATTATTCCTGCTTTTTAATTATTTGTGCTTCATTGTTCAAAACTCTTTAATTAAAATATATACATGTAAGTATTATCACATAGTTATAAAAGTGGAATAACTGCAGTATAGGAACCTCTCTCCAATTTTTTCCATTTTAATGCTAAATCTGGAAGAAAATTGTGTCGGTCGCTATAAATAAGCGAGATATAGGCATTCAAAGTTTAAATTTTAAAAACAGGCCAAAATAATATAATATAAAAATGGATGTTGGTATATCTGTATGCCCGTCTGTCCGAGTTTAATAGACTCCGAAACCGTTTGACCGATCACCATGAAAGTTGGCATATATATGTATTTTTTCATGGTTAAGGTTTTTATATATGCATATCCGCTTTGTTGCAACTTTCAACTAGACGGCGCTGCAGCACACCAACTTCTATACTGCTCAACCGATCGCCAAGAAAATTGGTATACATTGGTATTTGAGAAAAGATATAACACGGGCAACGCCGGGTAATACCACTCGTATATTATATAAACAAATATATGTCTTGAAAACACCAGCTTTGACACGGGTTAACCGATTGAGACTTAATAAGTTAACAGTAAAAACACCGTTTTAAAAAAAAGCTTTTATTAAAATGCTCTGTTTTGGGCCAACCCTGGGTGCAGCAGCCATGTCATGGTGAAACTTAGAACGTACCCAATGCGGTGAAACTTAGAACTGGCTATCATAAGTGAATACGGCCTCCACCCATGAAGTGCGAACCTGGGTAGGACTCTGGCCTTATGGTCAGTTTCCCCTGGGAATCAAACTTCTGGCGCTCCTGGACGGTCTGCGCACCGTGCGGCGTAAGCCAATCGACTGTGGGTTCGCACCTCATGCGTGGAGGCCGTCGAATAGGTGTTGACCCGTGAGTGTGACCGACCCTGAACGAATGGGTCTTCGTGGCTAACCCAGCATGGGCCCATTAACTCTGACTAACATCTTGAGGTGTCAACTACAACGGGCGAGCCCGTCACCACAGGAAGTTTTAACGATTAGTCGTTCTGTCGACCTGCAGTGAGCGTAGAAGACTTTGGACATAACAATCCGACGTCTAGCTACGCCACAACCCGTTAGAGACCAACGCCTTACCGCGAGGAGCCAGTTATGTTAACTGGCGGGCGGCACTCGCGCCCTAACTACCAATTGTGACCAGATTTCTCCGGTCTCTCGATTGGTTCCGAGTTCGAGGTCGCTTGCGCGGTCCTCTCCCTTACGAAGCGGTGAAACGGTGAATACCGAATCTATCGCGGACCGTGGCGTCCTTTGCCCGCTTCACACCCGGGATCGGATGGCCAATGGTCATTTAAAGAGCAGTCGCCGTAAGGTACGCAACCACCCCCGCTCTATAGGAAACAATACAGCTTCCAGACTCCCCCGACTGTTAGTCGGAGTTAGGGAGTTAACGGGCCCATTTGGGAGCTAACGGGCCCATGATGAGGTGGCCACGATGACCCATGTGTTCAGGGTCGGTCACACTCACGGGTCAACACCCATCCGATGGCCTCCACGCATGGGGTGCGAACCTGGGTAGGACACTGGGTCAACCAGTCTCCCCTGGGAATCAAACCTCTGGGGCTCCTGGACGGTCTGCGCACCGTGCGGCGCAAGCCAATCGATTGTGCACTCCGACTAACATCTTGCGGTGTCGACTACAACGGGCGAACCCGTCACCACAGGACGTTTTAACGATTATTCGTTCTACCGCCCTGCAGTGAACGTAGAAGACTTTGGACAATACAATCCAACGTCTAGGCAATACAATCTACGCCACAACCCGCTAGAGTAGGTGAAAATACGAGCGCCTTCCCGACTCAACTTTTTACGTACCAAGGTTCAACACTAACTATGGTTCCAATTCGTTATTGCCGCGCGTTATGCATGCATACAATGTATGCTTTAACAATATTCACATATATAACCATCAAAATACAAAAACACACACTAACACCCATACACTCGCACAGCGATTTTAACTGATAGTTTTAAATTATATTTGGTTTTCTTTGTATTGTATTGTTTTTCATATTTTGTAATCCTTATAAAGCAAATAATTCAAAACATCATTGGCTTTACTACTGTTATATATTATGCTTATACGTTATTTTTTATGCTGTATGTTTTTAACAAAAATAATAATAAAAAAAAAAGGTTGTAAAAATTGAGAAATATATACATTACGATATGTACCCACTATGAGATGTATTTAAATAAATGGAGTACTAAAAAAATCATAATCAAACTAGTTTTCGTTTACATAGAAATAAAGATAAGATAGAGTTATTTCACAATGGTCAACATAGTGTTTCACAGTTATTTGATATAGAGTAAAAAAGTAAAATAAATAATAAAAAAGTATTCCTAAAATGTAATGGTTAATTAACATACATTTCGTCAATTAAAGCAAATATGTGGATTGATTAACATTATCCATAAGTAATTATAGAATTTTGTGAATTCGAATAATATGAAAATGCGTGGTAGTCGACGACCAAAACAAAAGCATAATTTTTTAAATCCTAATTTCAGCACGCTCTTCTCGAGGGCTTCGTAAACCGGACGAGACTAACGGAAAATGGCAAGAAAGTGAGGAAAAACTGGGTTCATAATTATTTGATAATGACTCAAACGTCGCTGGCGTTCTACAAAGATCTCAAAACATACCAAATAACGGTGAGATTAAATAAAATAATGTGTAAGCATGATCAATTGTGACGATCGACGTTCTTTTTTCGCGTTATAGAAATCAGCAATGCACGCAGGAACTCCGCCTAGTCCAACATCTTCAAGTAAACCGGATTTAGTACTGTCGTTACATGGGGCTGTAGTTTCCAGGTGTACATCTCAGCATACGAGCAGGTAGGTCTTTGACCAAATTGTAATACTTTATAACCTAAAATATCAACTCTTTTCTTGTCACCCGGTGTAGGTTTGGTTGGAATAAGTTATACAGTTATAAGAATTTCAAAAACATGCTTAAAATCCGTTTTCATAGTATGCGCGCAACGCGCAGGGACGACGGAGGGGGGGGGGGGGGGGGGAAGAGACTAGAGCTAAGATTTGTACTCAAATGTCAGTGAAGTTTTGAAATCTCGTGAAATTACATTTTTTCAATATACAGGCAGATGTATTAGTTATTAATTAGGAGGACTAAAGAGGGTCGATTTTGTTTTATTTTTAACCAGTCGAGTCGAGTATCGTTTGAAATAGTTCGTTCATGCTCAAAATGAGCTCTTCACAGCTCGTAACTACTCTGGTCACTGCAAATTTTTTCGGAAATTTCCAAAATTGTTTCATGTTTTTTTTCTTGACAACGATCCAGTGCGAAAAGGTTGGAGATCTCTGTTCACCGAATTATTGATTTATTTCCAGGTATGCACACGCTTGCATTGTCACAACAGCGCATCGGGACCAAGTTATAATCCAGCACGATTCTCCAGCGGTCGCAAACCATTGGTACGAAGAAATTCTCAAAACAATCAACAAATTGGTATGTTTCATTATTATTATTTTTTTAATGGGACTGTATACAGAAAATAAATTGCTTATTTGCCTACATAATTTCAGCCCAGTGATTACGTTTGTCCAAACAATAACAACTTGGGAGGCGACAGTCCACGAGATGAACACAAATCGACGCCAACGTCGACAAGAAAAAACGTACAAAAGGGAAAGTCAAATAATAAAGGTATTTTTCTCGTTTTGCATGACTTTCAAACTATTTTTTTGCAAATGAATGAAATCATCGCTTTAACCATCATTGTGACGTCCAGTGTTATGGTTATCGTGAGCTTTGCAAATGATGTGACGTTGATTTCTTATAATAAGTTGGTAATTATATATTTATTTATTTATTTATTTATTTTAAATACTTTTCAGGAGCATTACATACTAGTCCAATTCGCCCTTGAATATTAAGTCTCGAGTGTACAAATACATAATAACTGACTTACATAAGTAAACTAATGCTAACATAAAAAAATAAACTAAGTGAAACGAAAAAAAATAATGAATATAAGATAGCAACTAGAGTTGGCAACTACAACAGGCGAACCCGTCACCTCAGGAAGTTTTAACGATTAGTCGTACACTCACGCCCTTACTTCCAAATGAGACCAGATTACTCCAGTTTCTCGATTGGTTACGAGTTCGAGGTCGCTTGCGCGGTCCTCTCCCTTACGAAGCAGTCAAACGGTGTATACCGAATCTATCGCAGACCACGGCATCCTTTGCCCGGCTGTTTACCCAGGATCGGGTAGCCGATGGTCGTTTCAAGAGCAGTCGCCATAAGGTCCGCAACCACCCCCTATCTATAGGAAACAGTACTGCTTCCAGACTCCCCCGACTGTTAGTCAGAATACGCAATCGATTGGCTTATGCCACACGGTGCGCAGACTGTCCAGGAGCGCCAGAAGGTTGATTCCTTCTGGCGCTCCTGTGGTGAGATTACAAGGCAACGAAAGTGCTGGCCTTGTACAAACCTTCTAGAAAAGCAGCCAAAAGTTTGAGGGCTAAATAATTTAGATCCTGGGACGGTAACACTAAGTTCTAAGACTGGAATAAAACAACAAAGACTATAACAAATAAAATAATACATTTTCGTCGAAATAAATGTCATTTTCATTTATTTCATTTATTTCGAACAAACACCGGAAATACGTAAAATAGTCATACTAGATAATGGTGCGAAGTAAACGACGTCCCACTCCCACGTGACTATGATCAGAGTATACCGAACTAGGCCGAATACAGCCTGTATCTGGGTGTCTTTGGGAGCTAATGGGCCCTTGTTGGGTTGGCCACGAACACCCATTCTGTTCAGGGTTGGTCACACTCACGGGTCAACACCCATCCGGCGCCCTCCACGCATGAAGTGCGGCCTGGGTAGGACTCTGGCCTTAGGGCTAGTTTCCCATAGAAATCAAGCTTCTGACGGGTGACGGGTTCGCCCGTTGTAGTTGACAACTCTAGTTGTATCTGGGTATAGTATTTGTCTGAGTTTTGGGTGGAATAGCATAACTGACGTATACGTATAACCTAACTAAGAATCCTTCTCGTATACGTACCTCCTCGGTATTTAATAGTTGAATAATAATTATTATTTAAAATATGTAAAAAAAATGTTTAGTATATGTACTTACTTACACATATGCATACATACACACACATATATTACATACATAAATAAATATTATGATCTAATATATATATTATAGCATTCCTCCTATGTATTTTAATATATTTTATGTTATTACATTATCTTTATTATGTTATATTGTATCATATTACGTAGTATAATAGTAAATATATGCACGTATGCTATAAGGGATAGTTTGCAATAGTTCGTTATCTGTCCTAGAATGAGCTATGTCGGCAGGAAGTCTAAGATAATACAATTACTAGACTTTTACCCGATAACTGCCAAATGAATGAAATCAAACTCAATCTTTATTGAAAATAAGAAAGTATTATTAGTTTTTAGCAAGTTTATGAATTATCGCTTTCAGATAGTCATATAATAAAATTATATATGTTTTTTTGTAAAAAATATACAGCATAAAAAATAACATATAAGCATAATATATAACAGTAGTAAAGCCAATGAGATTTTAAATTATTTGCTATATAAGGATTACAAAATATGCTAAACAATAAATACAAAGAAATTCAAAAACAATTTAAAACTAACAGTTAAAATCGCTGGGTGTTGGGTAAAAGTATGGGTGTTGGTGTGTGTTTGTGTGATGGAGAGCGTGTATGTGTGCGTGTGTGTATGTTTGTATGTGTGTGTGCGTGTATGTAAGGGTGTGTGGGTGTGTGTATCTGTAGTGCGAATGTGCTTGTGATTGCTTGTATGCGCATGCTAATTCAATCCGATCTGATAATCAGCTTTTCACGTACCTCATTAACAAAGGATCGACTATTTTGGTGGTTAAATATGTCAATATCGTTAAAGCATCCATTGTATGCATGCATAACGCGCGGCAATAACGAATTGGAACCATAGTTAGTGTTGAACCTTGGTACGTAAAAAGTTGAGTGAGCGCGTGCGAGTCGGGAAGGCGCTCGTATGTTCACCCTACTCAGGAGGTATGGACTGTCCAACCCAGTATGAACAATTTTATGTAGAAACGACATATCTGATACTACTCGCCGGTCCTCTAATGTCTCTAAACCATAGCGTTGCAGACCTTCAGCGTACGACAAGCCGTTGGAAAATGTATAGAACACATAACTTTTTTACCATCAATAGGTACTAGGCATTAGTAATGATGGTAGTATGTATTCGTTATTACATGCTAATATAATACAAGCTAATATAATAAAAGTCAGGATTGCAAGTAAACAACACTTTAGAATTACAGCTGAATGCAAATTCTACAATGAAAATTGCAGAAAGGGAGAGAGGTTCAGCAATACCCCAGTCAAAAGAACGTTGACACAAAACGTTTGGAGTTAGACTAAACGATGTCTATCGAAAGCCTAAGTCTAGCGATCAATAAATGAATGAATAAATTGAATAGTTTTTGCATACCTACATATTTTTACATGTAGGGGAGGAGAATATGTATACATATTTTTACATGTGAGCTCTATTGGCTCGAAGAGCCACAATATTGGGAAAGGTACAAGTCGCAAAGTATTATAATAAGGTCACAATACCATGTATAGTATAGTATTAGTAATAAGGTCACAATACCATGTATAGCATAGTATTAGTAATAAGGTCACAATACCATGGCAGTGGCGTAACTAAAAAAAATGGGCCCAGTGCAAAATTGAACAAAAGGCCCCTCTTCCTACTTATTTACTTTCTATTTACTATTTATTTATTATTTTTTATTTATTAGTCCACAAAAAAAATACACCGTTAGCACTTAACATGGATTGTGTTGCTCCTAACTAGGCAGAGCCTGTTCTAAGGAGAACAGCAACATTATAGAATATAGGATGTAATTACTGTACACCTAGCTACATTACATATTTATATTGTAGCTACATTATAAATCGGAGTATTCATTTGGGTACATTTCCTCGAACATGTTGCGGAACTAGTTACGAAAAATGTCAGCGTGATCGCATAGAAACATTTTTTCAAGAGAATGTTCCAAACATTTGTTTCTATATTGAAACAATGCTTTACTGTTAATGTAATCACTGCCTTTGAATGTTGCTGAAAAAATAAAAAAAAATATGTCACGTTTTATTACTTTATTTTGATTGAAACTGCCAAGTGAGAAACTGGTAAAACTAAAAAATATCCACATAATTTTATTACAAATGTACCAACATTTGCATATCGACATATTTAAATTAACTACCTACTTAATGTAATATTTAAAAATATATGAACAAATATATTTCTAGAATGTTTTCGTCTTGATTTGCTAAATCATCGATCAGTTTTGAGACATCCATTCCTTAGCTTCCTAGCCAAGTTGGATGGAACGTCGATCGTAGAGTGAAGTTCTATTCTGGGCCCCCAAACTACCGTGGGATCCGGCTGCACCGGCTTAGTTACTTCACTAATAGTAGGATACTAGTAGCAGCTTTTTAGAATATTTCTAAAAAGTAAATATATTAAATAAAATTTAATTTAAATAAGTACAATTTAGAAGACTTAATGAACAAAAAATATTTTACATCAAAAACCCATTTTTTGTTCAGATTGATAAACAGATTCACTCTGCAGTTACAGGTACTACCTAGTTGCAGACACAACAATGGCAGGAGCGACGAGAAATACTATACGAGTATATTAAAGCGTTTTTTTAAACATATTTTTTTAATAGTCGATGAGGGACGGCCGTCGTATATATCATTGTTATATACATTGGTTGCTGTAATCTACTTAGATATGAGTATTACTTATTATGACTAACAGCGACATCCACGTTAACAGTATCAACGAGCCATAGAGGCCGGATTACAAAGCCGCGCAGATAGATAGCGGTTGTCAGATAATGCAGATAATTCTGCCAAGACAACACGCATCTGCGTTAAATCCACGAAATAACGACACAACTTCGACAGTCGCGTCTGTTTCAGTTACAGCACAGTTCAGTTCAGTTACAGTTACAGTAAGAGATAAATGTGTATACAATCTTTAAATGTTATGAATTTTAGTGTTAGTGTAAACAGAGTAATGTGACAATATACTATTAATGTAGAGAATATAGACTTTATAATAAAACCAAACAAATGATTCAAATAGTATTTTCAAAAGTAGGTATATAAATAAATAATATTATCAGTCACAGATAACAACACAGATCATTATCAGACTTTCGTTTAAAAAAAATATAAAAATGAGGGTAGTAAATCTCTGTGTTTTTGACGTATTCGTTAGTTTTTGCATTACTCGGTGAAGTAAAGTGAAGTGAACAAAACTTTGAAGAATATCCGCCTAAAATGTTATCAGCTGAGAGTCAAGACATTCAGAAGGGCTTCTTTGGTATAACTAAGAGATCTTACAGCTTAAATCATGACTGGGATTTGTTTAAACGTGAGTAAGAGTATGTTTTTTGTATGGTAAAAAATATCCGGGTGAGATTTGGATAAAAAAATAGTTTAGAAAATAGTTTGAATATACAAAACACTGAAACGAGGTTGCTTCAGTGCTGTCAACAGCTATATTGATAGATATATACGTGTCTGTTTTTTACTTTCATTTATCATTTACTATGAAGAATTAATAGCCAACTCAATCGCTTACTTACTAAATGAAACAAGAAACAACACATCTCCCTAATTATGTATTGAGTGTTAAACTGAATAATAAATTGTGTGTGTAAGTATTATACAAATGTGAATGCTTATTTCTTTGATATACCCGAAAGTGATACCATCTCGCGGAAAAGCAGATACGGGCGTTTTTGCTCAGTTAGCTATGCGATGAGCAATGGCTATGGGTTTCATTTAATTCTCATGTACGATTTATAATAATATTAACCGAATATCATACAATACAATACAATCAAGTACCCCAGTAGATAGGCATTCCTACACTTGGATGCGTCACAAAATAAAATGCTAAAAATTTAATTGTTAAAACATAACTATCATGATAGTTGCCATGGCTGTAATTATATTATATTCAATATTACCTAAATATAAATAATCAAAATATACTAATGTGATTTAATAGTCAGGGAAATAATATATTAAAATAGAAATGAAAATCTATGTAGAATAATCATAGTAAAATTATTTTATTGTTAATCCAGCAATATGCCTTCGTATTTTTTTTATAATGAATAGATGTAAAATAAGTTATATGAGAATTAGAATGTCAGCTATCATAATACAATTATGTTTAAAAATTTACAAATTTTGCTAATCATCAACATGGAAAATAAACTCAGAATTTTCGAGCTCCCTTATACCATAAATCTCCCTTATAACTCCCTCCTACAGTAAATTTTATTGTTCGTAATAATGAAATAAATATAAAAATATTAAATAATGAAATTAATGGATATTTAAATGCCGTTACGTAATTGCTCCTGTAGCGAGATCCTGAAGCAGTTTTGTAAAATATGTTAAAAGGATAATTTCTGAGACCCAATTGTCTTTCCAATATTTTTAATAAAAACTTCCCTATACTATTTAGGAGTATTTTCGTACTAAAATTGTAGTAGTTTCCTTGGGTATGAGAATGGTATTCCGATATAATTTCCAATATTTTCTCAACCGCCTTAGCTTTGAGTTATTGTTCAAAAACTAGGTGAAAAAAGTTAGGTTTTTCATTTATTTATTTATTTTATTGGAATTATCAAATTAAACATTTACAATAATTATATTATTAAAACAAATGGCAAAAACTTTGCTCTTTCATTCACTGGCTAGTGCTGCCCAACTGGGATATACCCGTTCCAGGGCAAGCAATTTATATTTTTATATTTAAAACGAGGGTCGATGAACCAACCAAACACAATAATAGTAATAATAATTAAAAAATATATATAATAATAAGAAATATATATAATAATACCATTTTAATAAAACTTACAATATTATATAGGAAATAGAAATGCTAAGTACATTAGAATACACATATACACACATACATACATATAAACACAATATATGTTAACTCAACTCCAACTTATTCTACTACATCGATCATGGCATGGATAGATAAACGCTCTTCTTGCAACAGCCATTTATTTATTTTGCTTTTAAACAAATGACAATTGGGGCTGGTTTTTATGTCACTGCTTAATTTATTATAAACTCTTGTACCTATGAAAGAGTAGTGTCGCTGTCCGAAAGTCGTCTTCATCCTAGGTACATTCAAATTATCACTCCGGAGTTGTCTATTGGGTTTCGTGTGCGTAATAATAAAAGATTTATTTTGTTTGGCCACAAAAATCCAACGTAGTGCAGTTTTAATAAATAATAACCTAGCATCCAAAACTTGAACCTTTTTAAAGAGTTCATTAGAAGAATATTGATATGGTTTGCGATGCATGATTTTTAAAATACATTTTGGCGGTGTTAGAAGTGGCGTTAGATTTCTTAATAATAATACTTGTTTACAATATACCAGACAAGTTTTTTATACACAATAGGCCAATTTATTACCCTTTTTGTATTTAAAATCGTAGGACTCTTTGTAGATTTCGGGTATTTATTTTTTTTATTTTTTTTTCATACTTGAAAGTACGTAATACGCCTTGTTGCGTTCGGGCAATAATATAACGGACGTATCACGTACGTTCGTATAGGTAGGGCGGTTAAATATGGCGAAGCTTAACAAATATTTTTAACGCCTATATACGAGATATTCCAACCAAAATTTCACACTGTGGTTTTGGCCCAAGTCTTTAAGTCCGATATTTCGAGATTAAATTATGACTAGCGCGCCCCCTGGTAGACCGATTTCAACCACGATCTTTTCGACTCTCGCTATGACAAAAGGATGTCTGCCTGCTAAATTTCCGCTCAATCGATGAAGCGTTTGGACGCTGTGGTGGAGGAATACACACACACACACACATATACGCATCCTCTCTCTCTCTTATACACATACACACACACACACACAGACACACAGAAGTAATCATAGTCATAAGTTTTTTATTCAAAATAGTACGAAATCGTAACTTTTTGACGTCAATAGAACATTCATACGTAAATTATATAAAAATTAAATTATTGTGACATTATAACAAATTATTGTGACATATAACGTGATATAAATCATCGAGGTAACCATTTTATTTCCAAGGGTCTTTATCGTCTAGATAATCATTTATTTTATAGTAGCCCTTTGCGTACAGCTTCTTCATAACCCCTCAAATGAATGGCGATTAGCTCGGGTTGCCTACGGCAAAATGTACATAAATTTATATTTACATTTACATTTACATTTACATAGAGCGGGGTTTACTATAGAGCTATAGCATTACTATAGAGCGGATTACTATAAAGCGGCGCACATTTACATTTATATTTACATTTATATAAATTTATATACATTTTGTATACATTTTGCCAAGGCATCCCTTAAGGGACGCCTCACATTTGAGGGGTTAATAAATGACTTAAATTGTATCACAGATAAATTTTGCATGTTTACTGGGACTTTATTGTAGAGGCGTATACATTGCCCTTTGAATGATTTTGTGGTTTTGGAGAGTCGACTTTTATGGTCAGCAAGTTTATTTTTATTTCTAGTATTGACACCATGCCTATCAGAGTTTTTTAAAAACAGGTCTTTATTTTTATGCACATATATTAAGTTTTCATAGATGTAATGAGATGCAGGTGTCAAAATTTTGATTTCTTTAAATTTTCCGCGTAACGACTGTTTAATTTTTTTCAGAATATTAGAATCCGTATTGTCTGTGTAAACGAAGTGTTTAGAAAAAATGGCAGAAACCCTATTAGGCCCGGAAAATGGCCCTATGATATATTTTTAAATCGCTCCTATAAAATATTTTTAAACGCGTTTTAACTTCATTGTTATACGTTTTCCACACACTCTGCTTCAGAGTGCCACTATAGATTAGATTAGAATCGATTAAAAAACAACCTGGCATAACATTACATATGAAAATTGCTATTTTATAAAATGTGTGTCTTCCTTGGAACATGTGCTGCGTAGTTAGGTGTGACGTAGAATTATTGTGGTTTCAATAAAACTTAGGTATTTTCTTGAAGAAATACATGAAAGTAAAAATAAAATAAAACTACAGAAAGCGATTATCCGTCATTAAATTTTCGTTAGATTTCATGCGTTCCTTTGAGAGACAGATTTTGTTGTGTATAAGGGGGGGGGGGGGAGGATGGGTAATTGTAAAGTAAAACTCATAAAAATACATTTTTTCGAAGCAGGTATTTGATTTCGAATTTCAAAATTACTACAAGATAGATCATGATAATGATCCACAATCTGATTCTGATATATTTTTTATCGCTGATTACTTTTCGACATTAGGTAGAGTAAATAATATTTTTCGTATTGTGAGAAGTATTTTTAATATTAATTTATATTTATATTATTTTATTACCAAACAGAGCTACATAGCTTTTGAATACATGTTTGTAAGTTACACAAATCCATTGATGCGATTCCGAATAATAAAAGTTAACGAAATATACGAAATATATTATTTCATCTTGATTCCGCTGGAGAATCGGGGAATACGACCTCATATCTTGAAATATATGATTTAAAAAAAACCAAATATTACCTTGTTTCCATCTGTTAAAATCTAAACTTTTCATATTTTAGGTTATGTACGATTCAGATTAATGGTTTTCCTAATAAATGAAAAAAAGTAATTTTGAAGATGTTGCCTTTATTGAACTACCGTCGCTTTCATTGGACTACCAAGTCGTAAAATAAATATAAAAAATTCGAGGACGTAGGTAACTCGAAATAAATGCTCACACATAGAAACACAGTAAATTAGTTTCAAACTTTACACTTGTACATGCTGACAGACATGACTAGAATGATACTTAAGTACATCGAATTGATCAGAATCTAATTTTTAGTCTTTTACCGCCGTGAACACTGACACACACGTCTCTTGCGAGTCGCAGCGTCACTGAGGTTAGGGGGTGGGGGGGGGGGGGGGGGCGACTGAGACGCGAGCGGCTTGTCTCGACTTGTTTTGGCGTTGCTAGCTGTCATAGTTTTGAAAATACTATAGTGGTCCAATGAAAGCGCTGGTCCAATGATTGCTACTCTCCCCTAAGCTATTTGTGTACCTGACGATATATGTGTAGATTTTACTATAGTTTAAGTAATGTTGTTCAGTTATGTGTATGAAAAAAACAAAATAAAGCTAAAACTACTGTATATATATAGGTACAGGAATTTAAACATATCATTTGCCATTTCAAATTCGTCATCAGCAGGACAAAAAAAAAGACGATTTGAAAATAGCTTTCATAATAGAATAGAATAACTTTATAGTGCTATAAACACATTACAAAAAATACAATTTATGCACACATGGCGGACTTATCGCTATAGCGACATCTTGCAGTCAACCATTACCGGTGTATTCGGCTTAATCGGTAAGCTATCTCTTAAAACAAAAAAATGTAAAGTTTTAGGTTTTTTTAATATATTAGATTAATATGTATCTAAATTGAGATTAGGATTTCGGTGGAACAATAACAAAATATATCCTGAGTTTTCTATAAAAATATTTTAAATAACTAAATGGGAAAAACTTTGCTAGCTACTATACAAAAAAAACTCTTGCTAGATCAACTACTATAACTATTCATAATGTTATTACTTATATACTGCATAAACATATATACTGCATATTACTTACTGCATATTCAGTATATATGATACTGCATATTCAATATTATAAAAAAAAACTTTCTTTATTTTTTTTTCAATATTTTAAATCAGCCCTGGAATAGGTTATACAATCTGTATTATATGAATTATGTATTTAGTATTATTTATTTATTATTTGATATGTATCTTCGATTTGATTTGATTTAAATCCAGTTCTTTTAGGGTTTTTTTTAAAAATCTTTTGTAAGTCAAGTAAAAAAGATGAAATAAAACCCAGGTGCAAAACGCTTTTCTTAACACAAAGTTGACATTGTTACTTTTCCTCTGAAAGACCATCTACTCCACTTTATTTTCTTGGATTATACGATAGAATTTCCACTTGAACAAGCATCTGATCTTCATGTCAAAAATCCCAGGAGGTGATGGCAGCACCGAGGATGTCAGCGATCCATCGTCAGAACAAAACAACGTCAGGACGAAACTGAAGAGATTTTTCGCCAGGAGGCCAACCATGGACTCCCTGGTCAGAAAGGGCATATACAAAGGTTCGAACCTTAATAGCGGGCTTCTTGGGCGTTTTTTTTGTGGTGGGGATTTTTTTTGCACACGATTTGATTTGCACTCAGAGCTTTGTAGCAGCCTAGCTTATATGCTTATTTTTAATGTAAGGTTGGTTTTAAAGTATCATATTTTGTTTTAATTTGGTGTATTTACTGCATGATATAAGTTTTATTAAATTTAGTTTAAGTATGTGAATTAATTGTAATAACATTGGTTTTTGGTGTAATTTAATGTAATATCTCAAACTGAGGTATTATCTAATGAAAAAACAAGAATCTCACTGTATTATCAATGTATCTGAATAAATTTACATTAATAGAAAAAATTGTAGTTTTCAAATTATTTAACTTTTTTGATTTTGATATGTAGAAACATATGAGATTACTTGAAAACTACAAAGGATGAGATTTAATTAGGGACATCCTTATAGTGGATCAATCAGTACGACGACGTAAACACTTTTAATAAAAAAAAATGGAAAAAAAATGAAAAAAAAACAATATTTTGGTTTAATAGTTTTTGACAAATTTGTAAAACTTATCTATTGAAGAAATGTTTGAGAAAAGATGAGCGCGCTGCGCCATCTAGCGGTAGGTAAAATATCGCCAATAAACAATGTTAGCGATATTTTAACTACTGCTAAATAGCGCATCGTGCTCGAAGTATAAAAAAAAGTGATGTTAAAAAAAATGTTTTTTTTGTTTTTCTTATTTTTTTAATTAAAAGTTGCTTAGTTTGTCGTATTGATTCACCTTATACAAGGTGTCACTAATTAAAAACTCACTCTGTATAAAATAAACTTTTGTATACAAGTAAATTTGTTAAATAGGTTGCAAATTTCAGATTGCAATTTCATTTTAATGTATACGATATCTCTGAGCCACTGAACTCTACTATAATAGTACGTTGGACTGGCTGTACCTTATAAAATGACATCAAGATGTCATCAAGATGACATCAAGATGACGCCACGGGCGCATCCACCGAATGTATCAAAACTAAATTTGAAATTGAAAAAAAGTTTTGTTTATAAATTTGAAAATTTGATTGAAATAATTGTTAATATAATCGAACAGATATTTGATGCGACGCAAAGGCAGTCTAGATTTGTTAGATTTTATCAACTTCAGTCTGTTTTAGAGTAGTATAGGGTTGACAAGTTCCTTGTCAATAATACTTATCGATATTTTTCCTACCAATAGATATCTATTTTTGACAACGCATACAATAATAGTAGTCACCGCCGATACATAGACATTATCATATTTACAAATTATTGAAGCAAATTATAAATGTCAAAGTTATCAACAAGTTTCTTTTCATAAATTAGCATACAAATTTCACTGCAAGAGGTGTAAGACTCTGGCTTAGACTGTAGTAAGTAAGATTTGATCTCAACAACCCTGTTGATCTCACCAACCTTATAAGAATTTAAAAATTTTTAGATTTTGTTTGTAATTCACAATATTGTCAATTGTTTTCAATAGGGACTGCAGCCCAAAAAGCTCTTATATAGATCAGCAATTGAACCCATAAAAAAATCAGTGCTATTGCCTATTTCTCTATAGAGCTATTCCATATTTGAACCAGGAACAGGCATAACGCGTCATAAACTGTGATCAGGTATTACCTCACTTGGCCGTGTAAGTATAGTTTTACAAAATATCAATAAGTATGTTGAACGTTTTGTAGTATTATTGTAGCATTGTACGTTCATGCTGTCGAACCCATATTGGACACCCATTTATAGTAGCTCTATGCAGTTCATTACTCATATTCCCGACTCGCCTGCATTACAGGGTTAGTCGCGTTCGTTTCTTTGCTTTGCCTGGGTCTGCCTGACCCTCCCCAGGCCCATTATGCCCGCTCATTCGACGTTGACAGAGGCATGACGTCATTATTTGCAAAGCCGGCAGACTCCATCGTTGATTAGGCAATTAGGTGATTACGAAGTAGAAACGTAGGGGCATGGACGTACCTATCCATTACACTCGCTGCGCCTAGTTTCGCGCTCTGCTCACTCTGCTAAACTGTGATACTTATACATAATAATATCATGTATCTGAGACTTGAATGAGAACTGATAAATCTATATTATTATTCTTCTCTTTTGGGAAGAGACAGAAACGTAAACTCGAGGCTTCGTGACATTTTAAGACAACACTTCATTGATAATGAACTTGTATAGTTTCATAGTTATTCAACGTAAGTTTTTGTTAGAGGCATTCTTGAAGCGGGTGAAACAGTACGAGCAAATAAAAACAATATATTTTTTCGTAAAAGCAACCGGTATAAAAATCGTTGAGCACGATGCGCCATCTAGCGTTAGGTAAAATATCGCTTATATTGTTTATTAGCAATATTTACCTACCGCTAGATGGCTCAGCGCGCTCAATGCTTCTCATTTTTTTCAATAGATACGATTTACAAATTTAACAAAAAAAAAAAAAAAAAAATATGTTTTTTTTTCCAAAAATTATTATCAAAGTTGCTTACTTGATCGGATGCCAGTAACAAAAATCTCACCCTGTATAGTTGTATAATTGAGCTTTTATAGTAACTGATAAACATATTTTTTGGTTTTTAGTTATATTGTTTCAAGTCTTATATGTTCGATGCCTATATTGTTATAGTCTACCTAAATTATTTTCTTTTTATTTTTTTAATGTTTCGTGTACATTTTTTTTGTTTTTAAACATGTGTGGAATTTGGCCTTATTTTCCCTGTGTTTAAAATGCTTGCCTTGGAACAAGTTATTACTTAGTTGGGCGGCACATGACTATCATCACATATAAGCGTAACTTAACTTGCTGTGGGCTTATAAATTTTGAAGTAAAATTTTATTCCTATTTACCTATATTATATATTACTTATGATTTATATTACGCTTGTCTCAAACTATGTACCTTGCTATAAATAAATAAAATTAATTATTGAATAGTCAAATTACTTTCGAATCGTCAGGAAATCGGATTTCGTCATCGATATATTCGCTAGATTTGCCCTCATATACAAATAAGTTGGCTCCACATACCCTTTGCTCGTAAATCATGTGACAGAGAGAGCAATAAATTGAACAGTATGCGAGAGAATAGTGCGCCGATATTCTTCGCGGCAGTTCTCACACCGGAAACAATCGGCTACGCGGCTGTCTGCCCGCGGACTGCAACCAAACTACTACTGGCCGGCTTTCAGTAGTGGTTTTGAATGGGTCATTTTCAAGTGCGAAAGGCCCATCTAGGGGAACATATATCGATGGATTTTGTCGACAATTTCTTTATTTGTCATCAGACGGATATGGTCGGGTCGACCAATATTAAGAACTTTCTTATTCTGTGAGTGCCTATACTATCCTGTTATTATCTTTGGCAGACAAGTAGGAATCCATAATAATTATATAGCATTAGGAAATAAGTTCATAATTACAACTTGAAAAGAAACTAAAAATTATCAAATAAGCTGAAAAAAGGGTATTAAATATATATATTTATTTTATTGAAATTGAGGCCATACTCCGATGTCAAATTCGAAAACCTCTTACCTCTCCGCCACGATTCTCTGGCTAGAATATACTTGTGCAAGCTCATTACAAAAAAAGTATTGACTAATGTCAACAAGCTCTTCGTTTACGTTTCTGTCTCTCCTCAAAAAAGAAAAATATTAATATGGATTCAATGGATCCTATGAACCTCTCAGGTACAGCTAAGTACCTGAGAGGTTAATAACTACCACAGTTTAGCAAAGCAAGCAGAGCGCGAAATATCACCGGTAAAACATTCCGGCTTAAAACATCGAACGAGGTGTTGAATTAGGTAGGTACCTACATGTAATATATTTACTAAAAATAAAATGTCTCTTATGAGATCACGCTGCATGCTCTTTGAATCCTTGTAAATAATTGTATGATATTTTAAAGAAAAAGAAAAACAGCCTAATCCACTTTTGTATCTTGCACTTTCGTCAGTTTGTAAAACTTGGTAAACACTGAATGTATGTATCAAAAAAGATCACAATCAATCAAAATGTCAATCTGTCAGATAAGCTATTTAAACAAAGATTTTTAGTAATAATATTGTGATATTACCAGGGTTAAGCATCTAAAGTGAAACATTCGCTGCTTGACCTTCTTTTAATATCTTAAAAACATTCAGGAATATGACCAAGGTCAATTTACTTAAGTGTATATTTCTTTATATTTTAAAGCATAAATGCTTTAAAATATAAAGGTTGAAAAATCTGTACAAATATTTATTTAAAGGGTTACGGGAAAAAACGATCAATGTCAACGGATTAGAATTTTTGGTAATTCCAATTTTAAAGTTTGCCAATTTAAAAAAATATTTTAGCAAGAGTTTGAGTGAGAAAAAATATATTTTATCTCTAAACGAAATGTATTTGAGTTTCTAAAAAAAAATACAATTTACTTGAATTCCACTTCAGAAAAAAATGGAAAATATAACAATACAAATATGTGAGTTCCTAAAAAAAATTTTTACTGAAATTATACCTCCGGAAAAAAAGAAAAAATGTGGAAAAGTCATTGACAATCTGACCTTGATCGTTCTTTCAAGTAACACGTTTTCTTCCATCTTTCGGAAATATATCCATGCTTCGATTATTTTGGGAACAAGCCACAAGAGTACATATCATATTTTCACAAAAAAAAAAAAACCATAATTTGGTTTGATCCGATGATAGAATTTTGTACCTCCTGTAAAGTAGCAAAAAACAAACACTATAGTTGACCATGGGAAAGGGGGAGAGCGTAATTTTTTGCAGGTTTATTTTTTAACTATCTACTAACAATTTTTCCATGGCGGAAATACGTTTTAATGAAAATTGCGTTGTCTCTAAAATTCTGTCCAAACAAACAAAGTAGTCTTGTCCAATTCTCGCGATTACTTTTAATTAAAAATCGAAGCCCTCTGAAACCGCTGAAGTTCGTCGCTTATAATAAAACCTCACGATGCGCAATTTTATTGCCTGTTGGAAATAAAAATTCACGATTTCTTGTTTTCAGATGAGCCCGTGTTCGGTCGGTCTCTCGAGCAGGTCTCGCCAGAGTCAGGCTTGAGGGTTCCGGACTTCGTGGTGCGGTGCGTTAAGGCCATCGAGTCCACCGAAGAGAACATGTGCACGGACGGACTCTACCGGGCTAGTGGGAACTTGAGCCAAGTTCAGAAGATCAGACTTGAGGTGAATATGCTCCAGAAATTCGATCCATTTTATTACCATTTCTGTTTGACAGAATAAAGTATACTTACCGACATGTCGCTAGTGTTTTCTTGGTCCTCTTCTATATGTTTTCTGTAACAGCAGGGCAACTGTCGTCTTCTATGTATATTTTTAAATTTAGGTATTTTTATAAGTTTCTTGTAAAACAATCTAATTTATTGCCCTTTGGACGTAATGGATGTGCAAATATACCTATTTTCATTATACTCGTATATGCAAGTAATAAAAGAAGCTATCCTCGACGCACTTAAGCTAATGACAACAATAAACAAAATAAAAAAAAAAAACCGATTCCACTTTTTTTAATAATTGCAGCAGTCATGTGATGGTGATACTTAGAACGGGCCATCATAATTGAATGCGTATACAAAATTTTGTGCCTGTGCTGTTGACCGTTGAGGAGTTCGCTCGTTGGAATCTTACCCTGGGTGCCGCAGTCCTGTCTTGGTGAAACTTAGAACGGGCTGTCGTAATTAAATGCATATACAAAATTTCGTGTCTGTTCTGTTGACCGTTAAGGAGTTCCCTCATCAGGAGCCAACCCAGGGTGTAGAATCAGGTCATCGGAATTGAATCAACATGTACATTTTCAACTTCATATGATAATATTTTTAGGAGTTCTCTTGGGGTTAACTGGGGGATTGGGATGGTGGGGGGGGGGGGGGGGTGTTGAGGGGTTTGCCACCGTGGGGGTTGTCTGCTTGCCGGGAAAGTCTTTATGTGATTCAACCATTTTTGTTTTATTCATGACGCTCGTCTGCAGCTTGGCACACAAAAAGCACAACTAGCCCGTAACCAGCCATTATATCGGTCGGTTATTTTGCCGCGTCGTATTTTATTTACACGTTTTTTCTACGGCGCGGTTAACGCGCCGTACGGGGAAAACCGTGACAAGAGGGCTCACGCTGCATTGGACATTTGCCATCAAAAGCTTCACCGCATTTATCAGTTTATTGGGTACTACCTATGCTCCGCGGTTTAAGCCGCCGTTTAATTTAAAAGAAGTCGGATTATATATAAATATTTTTCAGTACTTTAACATAGAAAATATTTTAGGTCATATTTTCATGTGACATAGTATATACCAGTTTTCGCCGCAATCCAGGCATGTACATTATTAGGCTACGCGGTGATAGGCGGGGGGGAGAAACCCCGCCCACCACCCGGGCAGTTCTAACGACATTTGTCGTTTTTCTGCCAGGGATATCGTGCATCGACAACCTCACGCGTACCAGAAGGGTATCACGTGAGGGGTGGACGAACGGAGATATGGAGGAAGATTCTCCTAGTTTCTACCTTCTCCGGCACCACGTGAACCGTTTATTGAAACAAATAAATATCAAAAATTTACTTACATTATGATATAAACAAGTTTTAGCTTACGTACTAAAATTATAAACAGTGTAATGAAAAAATAATTATAATGTAGTAGGGTGAATGGTAGGCGATGAGATGGTGAATCCAAGCTACTAAGTGGTTCTGAGTGGTCTACGTCGGGAGAACCTGCAAGAACGCTCGCACCCACAGGGGCGGCTAGCTACCTCACAATACAAAACCGGTGACTTCAGGCGATGAAGCATCCCCCAGGCATGTACATATAGAGTTGTCAACTACAACGGGCGAACCTCAGGAAGTTTTAACGTTTGGTCGTTCTCTGTCCCGTGAAGTGAACGCAGAATACTTGGACAAAAACAGTTTACCGTCAAGCTCCGCCACATGCCCGTAAGAGGCCAACGCCTTAAACGCGAGGTAACTAGGTGTGTTATCCAGCGGGCTTAAAGTCACGCCCTTACTTGTAATTGCGACCAGATTACTCCGGTATCTCGATTGGCTACGAGTTCGAGGTCGCTTGCGCGGTCCTCTCCCTTACGAAGCGGTGAAACGGTGTATACCAAATCTTTCGCGGACCACGGCATCCTTTGCCCGGCTGTTCACCCAGGATCGGGTAGCCGATGGTCGTTTCAAGAGCAGTCGCCGTAAGGTCCGCAACCACCCCGCTCTATAGGAACATTGTTTTGGGAGCTAATGGGCCCATGATGAGGTGGCCACGATGAACCATGTGTTCAGGGTCGGTCACACTCACGGGTCAACACCCATCCGATGGCCTCCACGCATGGGGTGCGAACCTGGGTAGGACACTGGGACAACCAGTCTCCCCTGGGAATCAAACCTCTGGCGCTCCTGGACGGTCTGCGCACCGAGCGGCGCAAGCCAATCGACTGTGCTCTCCGACTAACAGTCGGGGGAGTCTGGGAACTGTATTGTTTCCTATAGAGCGGGGGTGGTTGTCTACCTTACGGAGACTGCTCTTGAAATGACCATTGGCCATCCGATCCCGGTTCAGAGTCGGGCAAAGGACGCCTTGGTCCGCGATAGATTCGGCGCACACCGTTTCACCGCTTCGTAAGGAAGAGGAACGCGAAAGCGACCGCGAACTCGGAACCAATCGAGAGACCGGAGAAATCTGGTGACAATTGGAAGCAAGGGCGCGAGGGTCGGCCCGCCAGGTAACATACTGGCTATCTCGCGGTAAAGGCGTTGGCTTCTTGCGGGTTGTGACATAGCTGGACGTTGGATTGTTCTCTCCAAGTCTTCTACGTTCACTGCAGGGCGACAGAACGAAAAATCGTTAAAACGTCCTGTGGTGACGGGCTCGCCCGTTGTAGTTGACACCCAGGTTCGCACCCCATGCGTGGAGGCAGGCCATCGGATGGGTGTTGACCCGTGAGTGTGACCGACCCTGAACACATGGTTCATCGTGGCCACCTCATCATGGGCCCGTTAGCTCCCATGATGTACAGTTCGGATCTTCTCAGTAATGCTCGGACTTCGTCGGGCGGCCGCCCTCGCTGATACTTCATTTTCGCATACCGTTTTGTTTTCTCCTAAGGGTCGTAAGGTGATGTTAGGTAGCCTTACGATGTTAGATAACCTTTCTCAATAATTGGGCTATCAAATGCAAAAATAATTTTTCAAATCCAACCACTAGTTCTAGAGATTAGCGCGTTTAAACAAACAACATATTTAGCTTTATTACTAGTATAGACATAGTAAACCAGACAGTAGCTTCTCTTAGAAGAAAACTGAAATCAAAGCGAATATGTCACGATTCGTAAGGACTCGTAAATGGCAGCCAAATGTTCCGCTATTCGATCCACGCAGATATCCAGCGTTCAAAAAGTCGCCAGCTTTTACCTGCGCGTAATGCTAACATAAAGCATTCGTCGTGACGTACCCCTCGGCCCACATTCCTTGCAGCCTCTTTCCGCAATGCCCTGTAGCTCGAGAGTAAAGCTACTGGTTGGTATACTGCGGTATAGATATGTGCTCGTGTAACCGGTTTTTTATTAATTTTTGCAGGTGGATCAGAACAACATGTCAGTGCTGGACAACGAAGTGGACGTCCACGTCCTCACCGGCGCCCTCAAGTTATTTTTCCGGGAACTGAAGGAGCCGCTGATACCCTGCCGGCTGTTTCACAAAGCCCTTAACGCGAGCGGTGAGTGCTTTTTGCCCCCTTAATATTTAATATCTTCCCTCGTGACGCGGCTGGCCCAGTTTCAGTTGTAACCGCTTTTATGCATGCTTGATAAATATTTGCTTTTGAAAACGGCGGAGTTTGAGTTGTGTCGCCTGGTATTGTTAGAACTAATCAAACGTTAACTCCCGACTCTCTGTGATTTTAGCCGACGACTGTTGGTTTTCATTTTCATGTCTATTTGATAGTGCTTTCTCTACCTATTTACTTTCTTTTGTCCCACCTCTTTATTTTATATTATAGTATTTGGTTGGGTATTTTTTTCATATTCATTATTTATAATGATTATTTTAAACAAATGCAGATGCAATCAATAGAGATAAAACATTAACCCTCCAACCGCGGGCGAATTTCCGATCGATTTGGTATATATTCTAGGATACAGATCGTAGCTTGTCCGTTCACTTTAGCCCTGCGACTCGAGAACGTGGAAAATGCGACTCTCGATGTTACAAAGCAACAGAAAAATATTCAACGGGAAATAGCGGAAATACATAAATTATATGCAACGCTATAATAGCGTCTGGAAAGAGATGAACGCTCAGTGAGCGTCTCCCGCGGTTGGAAGGTTAAACAATTCCATATTATTAACTCATTTTTGTTAAAATTTTAGTTGTAGCATTGATAATATAGCGTATTTGATTGCTTAACGTCGTATTATTATTTGGCAACCAGGATTTTACCACTAAACGCAACGTGTAGATGGTACTCATAGTTCTAAAAAAATATTAATCTTCTATTATTTTGTTAAGGCGAATTTTGTAGTATAACAGTATAGCGACGCACCGTAGATGGCGCTCTAAACATGGTATAATGCTGTCTTAATACGGTATAATACGTAAATACGCTCTTAATACGGTATAAAATATTAATGTAATAACAAACGGTTTTTAAATATTAGCCTTTATTATTATTATTTATATATATAACCTATATTATTTACATAAAGATGTCAATTTCTAATTTGGTATACAGGCTGAAATACGTAATGACTACGCAATTTAATGTTCAGAGAGAATAACAGATATCATAGTTATTATTACATCTTTTGGTATTATTTTTATGGTGTAATCAGCCTATATACTATTTTCCTATGCTATGTACTATCTTCTGCAAATCGAGATAGGTAAGTTTCTGGCGATGCTTTTAGTGCCAATGGGTTTGTTCCAATCTTACTTATGATATCCCAACAGTGCAAATTGCAGCTCCCAGTTGCCTCCCAAGTGTGTAGAGGCGCATAGCGCATTTTATCACTCACTCCTACTTTAATCCACAATTCTTGCAATCCGTTACTGAATAGTTTAAATACATATCGAAGGATGATAACAACGACATTCGTGTCATTTGCTAAGGCATGTTATGCCCGACAGCATAGAACAGATGGATTATAATTCTGCTATCTGTTTGTTGAACCGAGGTTCGAAGGTCTGAGCAACTTTGAACATCTTTGTTCGCCACTATTAATGCATCGCTGCTGTCATTGTCTCCTGTGATAGTTCGACTTAGCACTGTAGTTAAGTTACTCATTTTAGACTTTTCAATAAAATTAGTAGTAGCTACTAATTGGAGCATCTCTTTGTTTTTACCTGAAGACCAGAATCTCTTCATCTGTATCAGCATTTCTCCGCCTTTCTCTTTCACTTTCTTTAAGTGACTGCTCAATGTAGCTGTCAAGCACAAAGTCTACTAGTTTAATTATCTTGTAGTTATTTGTATTAGTCCACAATGGATCAAATATATTTTTCAAAGTTAGCATACCCTTAGTTCCGTGTTGTCGAATTTGTGACATAAAATCAATTATGACAGCAGCATCCATAACGTCACGCTGTTGAAACAGTATTACGTCTGATCGAGTTTCTTGTCGATCAGACGTCAATGTCTCGTCAATCAGTTGTTAATTACAATTTATTTTTGCTTAAGAATTCGTTAGAGACAACTTGGATAATAACTGTATTAACCCTTTAAGAACCATAAGGTGGCGTATTGAAACTTTTGATACATAAAATTGTTAAAGGGCGATTTAAATAACATGTATGTCGTTTTTTCAAAATCAATAGATTTTGTACAAATTGATGGGACAAAATTGTCCCAAGATGCAAAGTTACAACTTTCTTGAAAATTTGATGATTTTATTATTTAACTCACAAATCATACGTACTAAAAACATCAAATCTTAAAAGTCGTCATTAATGTTTTATTTATATATTTAAAATCCCTACAGTTCGTTGGTCATTTGCAATATTTTGAAAAAAAAACGGTATATTTTTAAACAATAATTATTTTTTTTGCTAATATTAAGATTCTGGTGTCTCAAAATTATAGAAATAATATAATTTATAAATTATTCGTATTCGTTATTTATAAAATGATTTTTGAAGTTATGAGACACATATGTCCCATGGTCCTTAAAGGGTTAAAATGTAGTATGCCCGCTCTACTAGTTAGCCAGCATATGTGCCATTGCCTATTCTCTCTCGCTCTCTCCCATACATTTTTCAGACGTCACGTGGTGCCGAATCGCTTCTATCTTAACGACGTGACCCAACATTGTCCAACGTTTAGAGCGGGAGAGAGATAGATGTCGCTGTCGTTGCGCTACTTGGTGTTTATTTATTTATTTTAATTATTTCATTAGTGGTAAATTACAGTGGGAGTTAACGGGCCCTTGCTGAGTTGGCCACGAAGACCCATTCTGTTCAGGGTTGGTCACACTCACGGGTCAACACCCATCCGACGGCCTCCACGCATGAAGTGCGAGCCTGGGTAGAACTCTGGCCCTAAGGGTTAGTTTCCCTTAGAAATCAAACTTCTGGTTCTCCTGGACGGTCCACCGGCCACAGTGCGGCTTAGCCGCACGGTGCGCGGCATAAGCCAATCGATTGCGCACTCTGACTAACAGTCGGGGGAGTCTGGAAGCAGTACTGTTTCGGAGTAGAGCGGAGGTGGTTGCGGACCTTACGGCGACTGCTCTTGAAACGACCATCGGCTACTCGATCCTGGATGAACAGCCGGGCAAAGGATGCCGTAGTAGTCCGCGATAGATTCGGCATACACCGTTTCACCGCTTCGTAAGGGAGAGGACCGCGCAAGCGACCTCGAACTCGTAACCAATCGAGAGACTGGAGTAATCTGGTCGCAATTGGAAGTAAGGGCGTGAGTGTAAGCCTGCTGGGTAACACTCCTGGCTATCTCGCGGTTAAGGCGTTGGCTTCTTACGGGTTTGTGGCGGAGCTTGACGGTGGACTGTTTTGTCCAAGTCTTCTGCGCTCACTCCAGGGAGATAGAACGACTAATCATTAAAACTTCCTGAGGTGACGGGCTCGCCCGCTATAGTCGACAACCCTAGTTGGTAAATTACAGTATATAACTAATTCAATTCTGCATAATGAAATTTTGACTTAAGACTAATACCGTTTATACATTACATCATTTACACAAAAAAATTGGATGATTAAAAAAACTATATATGAAATTTAAAACCTTAATGAGAAACTACGCCTTTTTAAATAATCGATAAATAATTTAAGAGGGTTAAAGAAAATCAATTAAAATAATAAAATAACATTAATAATAATAAAAATATATATTTATATGTCTATCCTTAAGGCTTCTATATATTATGTATTTCAGTCTTGCTTCACTGACACTCCCGCCCCAACTACTGCAGATCTTATCATAAAAAATGAGCGCCTAGAACTGGTCGATTCCACTGTATTCCTTGGTATTACTTTAGATAAAAAGCTACAATGGGGCCCACACATTAAGAAATTGGCCGACACGCTAAGTTCTGCGGCATATGCTGTAAAAAAAATCGTAATTTAACAGATATAGACACCGCGAGGCTGGTTTACTTCAGCTATTTTCACAGCTTGATGTCGTATGGCATCTTGCTGTGGGGTCATGCTGCTGACGCTGATAAAATATTTATACTACAGAAACGAGCCATCCGCGCTATTTATAAATTAGGTGCTAGATAGTCGTTACGCGGAAAATTTAAAGAAATCAATATTTTGACACTTGCATCTCATTACTGCATCTATGAAAACTTAATGTATGTGCATAAAAATAAAGAACTGTTTTTAGAAACTTTGATAGGCATGGTGTCAATATTAGAAATAAAAATAAACTTGCTTACCATAAAAGTCGACTTTCCAAAACCACAAAATCATTCAAAGGGCAATGTATACGCTTCTACAATAAAGTCCCAGAAAACATGCAAAATTTATCTGTGATACAATTTAAGTCATTTATTAAGAAGAAGCTGTACTTAAAGGGCTACTATAAAATAAATGATTATCTAGACGACAAAGACCCTTGGAAATAAAATGGTTACTTCGATGATTTATATCATGTTATATGTCACAATAATTTGTTATAATGTCACAATAATTTAATTTTTATATCATTTATGTATGTTTGTATGCATTATTGACGTCAAAAAGTTACGATTTCTTACTATTTTGAATAAAAAACTTATGATTATGATTATGATTATCGCACTGCTGCTTTGAAGCTGCTTTTAGTGCAGCTGAAAATATCCTGATTATCGAACCCAACGTTATAGGCAATACGGAATTACTCGTGCAATTTGTTCAGTTGGTCAAATAGCTGGGTGGACCGAGTCACTCGCTGCATCACCCTCAGACTGACACCTGCGACCAAATACGGGCTGTCTACGGCCCCATTGACGATATCGTGCAGCAGCGTCATGTCAGAGACAGCACTCCGATTCTCAAGTGTTCTGCATACATACCTAAGCTTGACCTGACTTATAGATAGATACACGAACTAACTAGGCACTTAAAACTTCTATCGATTGATGAAATTGCCTTGCACTTATGTAGTCCAAGAGTCAGCGATAAAAAAGTGCAAGAGTTTTGTAAAAGCTGATACTTTCAGATCAGACCGTATTTGGCCATAGATCCTGGGGTAGAGTCAGCAGGCCAGACTCCGGGACACCTGGCGCTGGCGTACTAGGAAAGGTGTAATTTTAATTATTACACCCAAAGTGTTTTGGAAAAGCTGAAAATTCATCATTAGAAAGCGGATGCAATACAGAACTCGAAACAAATGGTCAGACTGCCTAACAATAGAATGCGTGGCGTCAACATTACTCCATACATGTCACAAAAAAATAAGTATTTTATATTACGCGGCGAATTAGGCCGATATACCAAATACGTACCGGCATATTTCCAGGGGCTTAATTTTCGTTACATGTATGGAGTAATGCTGACGCCACGCGCTCTATTGTTAACCAGTCTGACCATTTGATCCGAGTTCTTTATTGCATCCATTGTCTACTGATGAATTTTTAGCTTTTCGAAAACACTTTGTGGGTACTAATTAAAATTACACCTTTCCTAGTACGACAGAGCCAGCTGTTTCCAAATCTGGCTTGCTGACTTTACCCCAACTTTCTACGGCCAAAACACTGTCTGATCTGAAAGTATCAGGTTTTACAAAACTCTTGCACTTTTTGGTCGCTGGCTCCCCAACTATTGCTGTTTGGCGAGTAGAATGCTTGATTTATTTAAGGCGTTTGATGCAATTATAATCAGTACCCACACGACATTTTGACTATCTGTATTAGTTTACCGGCACACCAACCGACGAGGATTGGATTTTTTCTGTTTTTTTTTTATCGAGAACTATGATTTTTTTATCGATATGAAGACAAATATATACATTTTGAGGCCGAATGCTAGTCTACTTTGGGGCTTGCGACTTCAGTCAGCTGCGGCCTAGTCGAATTGCCAGTTAAACGGTCAATTTTCGCCGTGAAGCGATACTAGTGCGGCTATAGTCATCCGTGTAAACCCCACATTATGTTCTTCTATATATTTTAGAATTAAATATTTTAAAGTTATAAATACAACAATCGGCTAATTCCTTAATATTTTCTGTTGTTGACAGCCAACCAGCACCGAGAGTCTCGAGTTAAAGAGTTTCGTGAAATCTACTTCGGCATTCCTGACAGCAACCGCCAAACCTTGAAGTACCTGCTTGAGCATCTTTTAAGGTATGCTATTGACTTAAATATTTACAAATAAATTTAACGGAGCATGTGGACTATGGAGCACGCAGTCACCATACAACGCTCACACGGGCCGCTGGCATAGTGCCAGCGGCATAGACACCATACAACGGTCACACGAGCATTCTGGGGATGGTTGGGTACAACTCAGTAAGCGTGAGAAGAGATTGGCTGTCAATCTGCCACATATATAAACTGATTAGGGGGTTCGTTGATAATCCGACCATCCTTAGAAGAATCGGTCTGTTTGTACCCGCCAATTACTAACATCGTTACATCGAGCTAGAACTAACATCGTTCAACACTGCTTCACGGTGCGGACGCTTCGTACCCTAAATGCACTATGTTCGGCTGAGCCAGAATTGGATATTTGGACGGTGAACTTAGCACAACTGAAAAGTACGGTAATGGCATTTCTTAGCAATCAAGTAATTAGATAAATATGTAGTATGTAGTATTAAAATTGTTAAAAAGTAGTAACTAGTATAATAAGAAAGGTGAGATAATCATTAGATATATGTAAGTATAATCGTTTAATATTACGCTCTAACGTATTTCTCAGTCTCGTTTGCTATAGTCTAGAATAATAGTCTATATATTGGAATAATAATGATAGTAATAGTAATGGAGTACAGTAATATAATATTATTAATAGTAGAATTATAATAATAGCCTATAGGAGAATAATAGTTATAATCTAGAATAATAGCCTAGAAAAATAATTAACGATTTGGAATCATCTGTAAGGTTAATAATGTTTTGGGAAATAAATAAACAGTGGTTAGGGGGAAGTCCCCTAACGCCGGACGGCACCTAGCATCGGACACTAATAGTATCTCGTGAAGTCGCAGCGCGATCTCACGATATCACGTTTTCAAGCATTTATCTACGGAAATAAATATATTGTTACTCTTACTATTATTCCTAATGTCATGCTAGACAACCTCGTCCAAAAACAACGGTATTTCTGTAAAAACATGGTTTTCAAATAATATAATAATGCCATTTTTTTCGTCGAAATTCTTCTCAGGACTCCTATCAGAGTTTACGTCTATCTGTATTAATTTCGCATTAATCCATACCGTCTGTTTCCAAAGACTCATGCTGTGTAATATATAGATAGGTAAATGCCAAAAAAAGAAGTGATGTTATTAGTTAAATATACGTTTATTATGCATTTAAAACTGTGATACAATATATTTTATAGGAGCATTTGCGGTGCTCCGCTATGAATTGAAGATACGGTTTGGAAATACAAGTCATTCATTGTGTTACATCCGTAGCAGCGTTGATACAGTGGTTTCCAACAGATCACCAAAGTTAGGCAGCGTCGGGCGTGGTCAGTACTTGAATGGGTAACGGCCGAGTACTCAGCTACTGCCACGTGATGTTATAAAAGCCGGCCGTCTGTAAGATAATCGTCGTTTGACATTAAGGTGGGCCGTTAAAGTAAGGGCTACAAAGGCATTTTTTTAGCACCGCCACCGGGCAACAGAACATTAAGTCAACAAAATTTTAATATATTATTTTTAATATTTGTCGTCCACAGGGTGACATCATATAAGGACAAAAACCGTATGCATATCCCCAACATAGCAATTGTATTCGGACCGACTCTACTCTGGGCACCGATAGAGTCGGCACACAACATGGCAACGGATTGTCTCCAGCAAAACCAAGTCATCGAGACGCTGCTCACGGACTATGACCTTATCTTCAGAGACGATCACATACGAAGAAAATAAAACTACGTACGAAGAAAATATCACTGTACTACTGTATTTGTAAAATTGCATAATTTGTTAATACTCAAAACATTATGGGAAACAATGTGAAATTTGCTTCGATCGCCAAAGAAAATTTTGGAAATAGCACTCACTTTTAATATAGATTTTTAATTTTATGTACATAATATATACGATACAATTTTGCTATTATTATTTATTGGTTTTCGATTTTGAAATGGGCTGCCATTGAGTATAACAACTTTTTGTTTGGTTTAGGATAAGATTATAAATTAAACTAAATAATCTATTTTCTTTAGATTTAGGGAAATCAGTCAGTCAAATTGAATAGAGTAAATGATGTTTTGATTTCACGTTCAGCTAATAAAATGCGGATATTGTAATAAATATCGAAAATCAACATGATGCCAAAGTATATAAAAGACTGGACGTTGTTGATTCAATAAAAGGAAAATATAAAATTTCTTTGCAAACATATTTAAATAGTGTTTTATTTGTTGGTATTGTGATTAATAGATAAACAGCCAAAGTTGGCATATCCGTTGGTCCTGATAACATCTATACGCAGCTTCTGAAATTGACAAAAGATACTCAACCAGAATCTCTGGTTGACTTTTTGACTGTATCTTTGACAGGGGTAAAATATCTACGTACTGGCCTATCTACAATCTACAATCCATCTTCATAACACTGCTTAAACTAGAAAGATGTCTTTCGAGCTATCTTATTGATGAGTTTTTTCTGGTAATTCATAACAGGATTCATGAGAAATGCGAAGAAACGATTAGCAACTGTTACTTTGGTTTTAGATGTGGCTTTGGGATAAGATATGCTCATTTTAACTCATTCAGAGATGTTTGGACTTGATAGTGTTTGGTCATAGACTTCGAATAAGCCAGAGACAAGTTAAAAAACATACTCAATAAGTCGAGATTTCAACATCTGCCGGCTTTTACATGAGAGATAACAGATATATAGCCAAACTCTACTGGAATCGGACATCTAATGACAATTAGTCAAAGAGAACCGAAAATTAGTCAAAGAGAATTAGTTAATTGAAAATAATGAAGTTAATGGAGAGGTTTAAGTCAGGGATTATTCTGTCATCATTTTTATTTAAAATCTATTTTGAGACCTTTTTAAAGAGGCGTTTGCAAATCGACATAAGGATATTAAAATTAACGGAGTTCCCGTCAACGACCTTTCGTTGCGGCGAGGACTCGGTCACCACCAAATTCAACGTTTTGCAGCAACTTACGCATAGCCTCAATGTGTCCTTGTCGCAAAGAGTGAAAGATTTTGTTTTATTGTTGATGAACATTTCTCGTGGCAACCACACGTAGACGAGGTAAGTCGTAAAATATATCCTAGCTTTCACCCTCTGCAAACGCTCTAAGGATTCGATTACTACATATGGACGAAAATAAAATTTTTACACAGTCTCTCCATAAAGTTCCATAAAGTTCCCACGGTCTCGAACTTCGTTCAGAAATTCCTTGTCATAATACTAATTTCTACTCCTACTCCTTCCTTGGTGCAATACTGGAACGCTCTCCAAGCAAATATATGAAACTCGCCTTCTTTTGAATCAGTCGAAAGTACTACTTTCCCTCCCTTGAAAGTACTACTTTTCTAAGAAGTAACCAGTTTTTCCCGTTCTCTGTCCTTCCTCTCCCAATGTCCTCTCCTCGGGTATTCTTAGTTTTAAATATAGGAGTTCTATTTTATGCAGACGAACTTTTTAAAAATTATCTTTAATCACACAAAACTTTAATCACATGTACCTTCTTCTTCTCGAAGTGCCTCTCCATTACTGGGGGTTGGCCATTAGCTCTGAATACTTTTGTCTGTCTTGCGCCATCCGGAAAAGCTGTTCCGTACTGGTGATCCCGGTCCAGTTTTCCACCCGGGGATTCTTAGCACCCCAGACCCATTAACCCCTCCTCTCGCGAAGTAAAAATTCAGCTATCACTTTTGCGCGCGACATATTCGCGCGTAAAATCGGCGCGAGTCGACCGACCTTGATACAAACGACCATAACTTGAAAACCACTATACGGATCATAAAAAAAAATACTGCAAAATGATCGCATTGAAATTTGACATATAAAAAATTATAACCTGGAAATTGGGGGAGTCCGCCGTTGGTCCCGCAAGGGATGTTACGGAGCCACCGGGTAGGGCCGCCGGGCACTTGGGGCCATGGCTATTTTTGACTTTTCCATTGCTAACTACTAGGGATATATAGCGCATGTACCACTGTACTGCTATTAGGTTACTTTTACGATATTGCCATAGCTAGTTTATTATTAAATGAGGAAGATGAAAATTTCAGTATGCGCATCAACAATACATGGCAAAGTTTATGATAATTGGTGTCAAGTATATCCATCATTCGTCATTTAAACGTTAGACAAACGCCATTCTTAACAGCGAACATAAACGATGAGCAGATAAAAACAAAATACCTTCTAAGTTATGTATGTGAATAATAATCCAAAATTTTACCAAAGAAAACCCTACTCCATTTTTTTAATAAGTGCAGCAGCCATGTCATGGTGAGCCTTAGAAGGGGCTATCATAATTGACTGCGTATACAAAATTTCGCGCCTGTGCTGTTGACCGTTGAGGAGTTGCCTCGTTGGTAGCCAACACTGGGTGCCGCAGTCTTGTCTTGGTGAAACATAAAACGGGCTTTCGTAATTGAATGTATATACAAAATGTTGTGTATGTGCTGTTGACCGTTGAGGAGTCCCCTCGTCTGGAGCGAACTCTGGGTGCAGCAGCCATGTCATGGTGGAACTTAGAACGGGCTATCATAACTAAATGCGTATACAAAATTTCGTGTCTGTGCTGTTGACTGTTGAGGAGTCCCCTAGTCGGGAGCCAACCCAGGGTGTAGAATCAGGTCATGCTTACCATAAAAAATTGACATTGTCATCGGAATTAAATCAACATGTACATTTTCATATGATAATATTTGAGGCGTTTCCTCAATTCCTCAAGGATCCCATATCAGAACAGGATTTTGATAAAAATGGGACCAATCTGCAAGTATGTCCTTACAACAATAAAAAATATTTTTTGTGTGGCACTCGGGGACTGCCGCGGTAAAGCTTTTAACAACTTATGCAATTATAATTATTTATTTATTTTATTTATTTACTTTTTTCTGCTATAATAACTGCGCTCTATCGGAAAACGTTGAAATTATTCCGAATCATTTGCGGCTGCGGAAGCAAATGATTCGGAATAATTTAAACGTCTTCCGATAGATCGCCGCGCACGAATTTTATTCGATAAAGCAAAAAAAAACGGATATTATTCTTTGACTATTCGAAAAAATTCGTAGATAAAAAGATAGATAATTAAATTATCTTTAAAATGGTGCAGGTTTCATAATAAAAAGGTGCCAGATAGTATTTGCGTAGTAGTCGTTTTTGTGTTCGGTTAGACCTAATTTCACAAATTAATTACACTATGTAATATAAACAAAATCTAAAATATTCAAAGCTAAAAATATTAGGAAAATGTTCTTGTTTAACATATATTTTTTTCGAATCGTAAGCAGTACTCGTTTAGACGTAATTATCAGTTTAAAATCATTAATATTCGTTAAGAAATTTCTTCATTCGGTCGCCGCGCTGGCCTAGGCCCGCGATAAAAGCTATGCAATAGCTTAAATATTTTTTTTAATGGTAAGCATGATCCTGGTATAAACTACAAAATCAGGCATTTTTGGTACATATAAAAAAAAGCGTATTTCCTGCGGTTCAGCCCGCGACGCGATGCTTGATCGTCTAGAGAGCCGCTAACATTGAGTCAGAGGTATTTTAATATTTATAGGTAAACATATTATTTAAATGGAAGTGCATTCTCTTCAATTTCAAATACATCGCAATCCATTTTATACAAAGCGTTCGACAGACTAACAATTCAACCCTATTAAATTTACTGAAAGGCTTTTTAAATTAAGTTTCATCTCTACGTTCATCTCTCTCGGTTAAGATACATATTGGGTAAGGCGATTTGTCTATTCTTTTTACGTTCCATAAGATTATAATATGTTGATGTTTTAGCATTTATTTGATTGTTTTAGCATTAAATTGATGTTTTTTCCGCGCACATCTTCGAAGAAATCCTGTCGGCCGAGAGGTTGCCGTCGTCGGATCACGATGAGGAGGACATCATCATTATCATCATCATCATTATTTGATTACTGAAACATGTTTTATAAATTCGCTCTCCGCGAAACAATTTTTTTGCACTTGCCGCATTCAGAAGCCATTTATTTTCAACGTGAAACAGGAAAATGTGTAGGAAAAATATAAAATCATGAACAACCTAAAAATAAGGTTTTATATGGAAAACCTGATCATATTAACATAAAAATATTACAATATGTCTCAAAGACCAGCGGTACACAACATTTTCAAAACCGTCATCAACCCATATTGTGTCCTATATTTATTATTTGATACTATTTATTATTACCATCGTTAAATTATTACTGTGATCTGCTTATTATTATGATTAACACTTTATTATGTGACCTGTTAACTAGATAAGGTTACAACTGTTTTAATTTTAACTTCGACATTTTTTTAATATTTATGTTAATTCCATTTGTTCAGCATATCTAAAAATAATCGACCTAACACAAGCGTCGACTTAGTAAGGCTACGCCCTAATTTTCGCCATTCTTTAGTTTACATTTTGTTTGGAAATACATTGTAAATTAGGTTTTAGTAATTTATCTATTAATTTTTAATGTAAATAAATAAATAAATTATACAGGGTGAGATGTAATCAACCGGCATTCTTAGAGGGGTGAAACAGTACGAGCAAGTAAGCAACTTTTGATTAAAAAATGTGGGTTCGTTTTTTTATGGTATAAAAAGCGCTGAGCACGATGCGCGATCTAGCGGTAGGTAAAATATCAATAATATTGTTTATTAGTGATATTTTACCTACCGCTAGATGGCGCAACGCGCTCAATCGGTTGCCAATCTTTTTTTTAACAGTCAAATTCTCTAAAGTTAGGAAAATATATATTTTTTGAATTTTCTCATTTTTTAAAATCAAAAGCTGTTCAGTTGCTCGTACTGATTCGCCCCCTTTAAGGTTGCCGGTTAATTAAAACTCATTCTGTATAACGCGTTTGTTCGTTCTCACCTCGAGTTTGCCGCGCCAATATGGTCTCTCTATTATTAGGTTCATATTAATAGACTGCTAAAATATTCCTAGTAACTTTGTGCGTAATTTGAATTATAAGGACCGAAAGTTATTGTAACAATACAAACGTGACGATACTATTTGAAATGAAGTTGCTGCCTGCAACTTGAATGATGCCCTGTGACTTTTTAGGGAGCGAATAGGCCGTGGGCGAGTGTTGCAACTAGAGCTGTCAACTACAACGGGCGAACCCGTCACCTCAGGAAGTTTTAACGATTGGTCGTTCTATCTTCCGTGAAGTGAACGCAGAAGACTTGTGAGACTTGAAGGCGAAAAGAACAGTCCACCGTCAAGCTACGCCACATGAGAGGCCGACGCCTTATCAGCGAGATAACCAGGTATGTTACCCAGCGGGCTTACACTCACGCCCTTACTTCCAGTTGCGACCAGATTACTCCGGTCTCTAGACTGGTTACGAGTTCGAGGTCCCATGTGCGGTATTTTCCTTACGAAGCGGTGAAACAATGTAGACCAAATCTATCGCAGACCACGGTACCTTTTGCCCGGCTGTTCACCCGGGATCGGGTAGCCGATGGTCGTTTCAAGAGCAGTCGCCGTAAGGTCTGCAACTACCCGCGATCTATAGGAAACAGTACTGCTTCCAGACACCCCGACTTTTAGTCAGAATGCACAATCGATTTGCTTACGCCGCACGGTGCGCAGACCATCCAGGAGCGCCAGAAGATTGACTCCTAAGGGAAACTAGCCCCAAGGCCAGAGTCCTACCCGGGCTTGCACCTCATGCGTGGAGGCCGCCGGATGGCCCGTGAGTGTGACCAACCCTGAACAAATGCGTCTTCGTGGCCAACTCAGCAAGGGCTCATTAGCTCACGAGTGTTGCAGTTAGGCCACTAAGACCCAAGCGTTTAGGGCCGGCCAAAATCACGGGACAAGACCCATCCATCGGCCTCCACTCAGAAATGCTAGCCCGGGTAGGACTCTGGCCTGCGGGCCAGTTCCCCTAGGAGTGAACCTGCGGGTGCTCCTGGACGGCTTGCGCACCGTGCGGCGCCAAACAATCGATTGTGCATTCCGACAGCCGGGGGAGTCTGGAAACAGTATTGTTACCTATAGAGCTAGGACCGTTGTTTGCCTTGTGGCAGCCGCACTTGAAACGACCATTCTGCTACCCGATTTTTTGTGAAAGCCAGGCATAAAATGCCGTGGTCTGCGATAGATTCGGTATACACCGATTACCGCTACACTAGGGAGTGGATCGTGCAAGCGACGTCGAACCTGTAACCAGTCGGGAGGTGGGAGGTATCCCGATAGTGAAATCCAGACGGAGATATTCTTCCAAAACTGGTAGTCACCCTCTGCCCGTTGGGTACCTTTCCCAGTGCCTCGCCGTAAGGCATTGGCCTCTGTCGGACATGTTGGCATAGCTAGACAGTAGATTTGTATTGTCTCTAAATCTTTTACGCTCATCCCACGGCTGAAAGAACGACGACATATCGTTATACCAGCCTAGTGTGACGGGTTTGCCCATAGTAGTCGACACCGGCCCACCTGTGACTTTATAAAATAATAAATGGCATATTATTTTATTCTGACCTGGTGGGTAAGAGCATTTTTAATGCCCCAATGAGAACCACGAGTCGCGCGAAGTACTCAAACGCTGACGTGAGCTTTATAATACCAATTTAAAGGGAGTGTCATTTTTAATAATTTCGTAAGGAATTATAAATACTTTATAAACCAAATCCTAGCTATTATAATGTTTTTTTTTTAATTTTTAGAGAAAGGGCTTTTAAATATATTCCACTCAGGGATACGGCATGGCTCTCAGCGGCCCTGCTTGGACTTGTGTTTAAAAAAAAATCTCCTAATTGGGGCAGATCAAACTAATAAGGAAGAATAACCTTGAAATTGCATATCTTAACGTGGTCAAAAAGCGCATACATGGGGTTTTAGAATGCCTGATTCATTTAACATCAGAAGTTTTATCGCTCTGCGTTCACGTTCGAACGTGAGCTATCTCGTGCAATATCGGTTGTATGTTTATAGTAACAGACATTGAATTAATACGATATTGTCATTTGACGAAGAAATCTACGTTTTAAATGCAATGCCACATTTTCCCTTTACTCGATCAATACAAATTGCATCGATAAAATTTAGTTTAGGGACAATGTTGCGAGGTTTCTTAGTTATTTATTTAAAAAAAGGAAGCTCAAGAAAGACTTTGTATGTGGACCTGTCCTGTATTTTTAAATGTGCTTTCTGTGACGCTGGCGTATTGACAACAATTATACATTTTATATTTTAATAATATTCAACAATATTTTAACAAGCCTTCTTACTCCCTAGTTGTCGGCGTCGTTCACGATTTATGTTTTTAAATTACAAATGTTAAATGACTATTTCATATTTCGGCGCCCAATGTTGCGTACCGCGGCTGTAGATCGTTACCTATTAAAAATGTCAGTGACATTTAAATGCCAATAAAAGAGGTAAACTTGATCGAACAACAGCGTCTAATGAATCGGCGACTCGCAACGATGATTGCCAGCGTCTTTATTATATTGTCAGTTGCCACTTTCATCGCCTATCGTTATCGTCGTTCAAATAAAGATTATTGGAGAAAACTCAGCAAAATCAGAGGTAAACCTACACTACCAATCATCGGAAATATTCATCAAATTAAATTTAATCTGATTGATTCTTTTAAAAGTTTTTATAGAATTTGGAAGGAGTGTGATGGTGAAACATTTAAATTGCATATCGGTAGTGTCGTTTATGTATTTCTTTCATCGCCGGAGTGCGTCGAAACGATCCTCAAGCATTCGACTCAAATTGAAAAGTTTCACGAGTTTTACCTGTTTTTGCCACTTTTTGGAAACAGCTTGATCAGTTTGACTGGTGACGTGTGGAGGCAGCGGAGGAAATTGATCACGCATTGCTTTCACAAAGATATATTTAAAGAGTTTGTTCACAAATTCAATCAACATTCGCAAGTTTTCGTCAAGCTGCTGGAGGGAATTGACGAGACGTTCGATGTATTTCCAATGGTGAAGGATTTTGCTTTGGACTCTATTTGCGATACGGCCATGGGGCGACCCGTTGGGGCGCAAAATAATCTACAAACCGCTTATGGATCGGCACTGGAGAGGTTAGGCTCGGTTGTAACAAAGCGGATGACTTCGCTGACCAAGTTTAAGTGGTGGTTCGAGCTTTCCGGAGATAGATGCCTTCAGGATGAGTGTCTCAAAATTGTCATTGGATTCACTGACGAAGTCATAGATAGGCGCAGAGAAGAGATAACATCTGGAGACCTGACATCAAGTAAATCATTCCTGGATGCGCTCCTGCTCAGCGAAACACCTCTAACTCACAGCGATATCAGAGACGAAGTTAAGACGTTCATTTTCGCCGGCCACGACACCACATCATCTGCGATCAGTTTCCTCGCGTACAACCTGTCGAAGAATCCACAAGTCCAAGACAAAATATTCAATGAACAACGAAGAATCTTCGGTGAAGATTTATATAGAACTGCAAATATTTCCGACCTTGACGAGATGAGATATTTGGAGTGCGCCATTAAGGAGACACTACGTATTTATCCGAGCGTCCCTATCAACGCCAGGAGCTGTAACGAGAACATTACTCTCCCTGATGGAACTGAACTACCCGCAGGCGTCGGTATAACAATATATAGTTACGGGTTAGGAAGGAACCCCAAATGTTTCCCTAATCCAGAACAGTTCGACCCGAGCCGCTTCGAAGGCATTGACGGCACCCGCAGTCCATTCGCGTTCGTCCCGTTCAGCGCCGGACCCAGATCTTGCATAGGTCAGATGTTTGCAATGCTGGAAATGAAGACGCTCATGTCGACGGTGTGCAGGAGGTACACATTTTCACATCCGGGTCCCGGATATGAACTAGAGCTATACATCGGTCCAACCTTAAGATCTAATAACGGAATCCATCTAAGGGTTCACCCACGTTAACCCGCTACTGGTGAAGTCAATTTGGCTTTCATAATTGTTAATGCCGGTTTTACGGACCATGATTTTCGACCTACAATATGACCAATAATTTATTGTAAGTTTAAGCTACTTTCGTTTTAAAAATAGTTTTTTTGTTGATAATAAGATCTTGATCTTTAAATCTTGGCTAATTTAATAATAATTACGGTTATTAAAAACACTTAAAATTACTATATTTTTTTGTATGCCCTCATTCCTAAAACAATCAGTCTTAAGACATTCGAAACTCTTTAAAAATAAACAAAAACTTAATTCTTTTAGAAAAATACAAATAAAAAATACTCCTTCAAAATTACTCTTCTTGAACAGTGACAATGAAAAAAATAGCCTCATTGTACCAAAATACTAACAATTATAATGAAAACTAAAATATTATTTTTAATTTGTACAAACGGCGGGTTTCTCGATTTTCGATTTCTTACAGCCAACCGTTAGAAGACACAAGACTTGGTATTTCTTAAATCTGTGGCAAGTGTACTTGGTTTTTCTATTTTAAGCCATCCCCTCTGAAAAAACCAACCATTTTTTGAAGGACCAGCAATTACAGGTGCTTCATAAATCTTCAAAATTTCTGAACGCCTTTGTCTCATAATTATATATTATTTTATAAATTTAATTTAAAAAAAAATACTTGCATAATGTGCATTTCATATCAAATAAATGTGTTCTAGATTTTTATTATTTTACTGATTTAAAGGCTTATTACAATCCTCCCTCCATTTCCTCTGACTTTCAAAAGTGACTATCGCAAAATGTAAAGTTTTCGTTTGAGAAAAGGTGCATTTACGAAAGGCGTTCAAAAAATAGTGGTAATGAGTTACAAATTCGTTGAAACCAAATTAAAATAAAAAGTACTGTCAGGCATAGCAGGCAAACATGTGTTATTACGTTATAAAAAAACAAACCTGCATTTCTTTTGTTTTTTTTTTTTTACATAAAGGTCATTTGCTTGCATATGGCAAAAATGGAAAATGGAATTTCGCACTGTAATAAGCAGTACCTTTTCTTGAAAAAAAAAAAATTGTACGGAGCGATTATTATATGAAGAATTATATTAGGGGTTGATGCTTTTTTTATAGAATACGGTTGTACGTTGGTGGGTTGGTTTAGGCGTGGAAGAACAAACTAACCATGGCCCTTGATAAGGTCGCCCTGCGACAACAGTCACTGAAGAATAGTTAAACAACTAAATATATTAAGGCGACATGAGACCTCAGAAAAATATCCGAAATAAGCGGACACGCGAAGAAATAAGCGGGGTCAAATTTGTAGGGTTTGACCAATATAAATTCGGCGTTGACGAAGAGTGAGGCACAGATTCCACATACGCTCGCGCCGGCGACCGGGCGCATACTAAACTTTCGATCGCAGGGCTAGCACAGAATGACTGTCTTTGCGCAGTGGTGGTATAAGGGTGTTAATGGTAAAGCATTTTTAGCGTAACTCTCAGAGCGCTCTCATGTTTTAATTAATTGACATTAATTTAGGGCCTAAATAAAAAAAGTGGCTACGCTCGACGCTAGAGAATTAACCATCTATATAATGACCTTAAAATAAAACACACTCTCCCCTTACGTTGTAGGAGTAATCGCGCCTGAAAGATTTCGAAATCAGTTTAAAGCCCTAAGGTCCAAGGCAATGAGCGTTTTGTTTCTTATCGAGGGATTCGATTAGAAACTTTTTTAAATTAATGGTTATATATTTTTTTTTACATCATTATGTTCTAACAATACTGCACACTAAATCGGTCTAGGCGTTTAAAAATTATGGAACTGAAATTACATATTGACTTTTAGCTTTACGCTCAGGAGCCACCATTTCGCGTAAGTGGCGCTGCAAGCGAGAAAACAACAAAGCACTACTTTTGCATGCGCTTATTTAAAACTGTTTGAGTAACCCTTTAATTGTGACATTGAATCACCACGCCACAGCGCTTATTACTCACGCCATTACTATACACACGCCATTACTCTTCAAATTTATTACTGGGACAATCTTTTATGGACATCCTGTAGAATAAAAATATTATTTATCATATAACAAAATAGTGTTATGACATATAAATATTAATAAAAAGGCAACTGATTCGCAATTTATGTAATATAGCTAGGTGAGCTGTTCCTATATACTCCTTATGTCACTTATGATCACCTAAATACCTAAGTTCTAGTCTTAAGATCCATCACTGAAAGTCCGGACTCAAAAATCCAATGCTTCATTTTTGCTTTCATTTTGTTGATATAGGTTGTTGCTTTAATTTCCTTACTCATAGTTATTATAATTTTTGGGACTATAACATAAAGCGGTCTAGACGAAAATAGAGTCCACTTGAGCAAATTAAGAATACTCTCTAGCCGCTCACCTAGTCACACGGATCTGTTTACTTCTCTGTCTTTATTTTACAGGCATAGAAAAATATTACCAATTGTTTGACGAATAACTGTCTTATATCTACATAATATTTCAATTTCCTAAAACAGCTTGTCGGATATATTATAGCCAGCAGCCGTCCTGTTTATTAATTTCTCTATTTTTCGTGGTTTTAAGAGTAGAACCCGATCCTGTTTCGTGCAAGAGCCCCATGAAATAATACCATATACCCAAATATTTTTGGTATATTGGATTGCTCCAGAGCCCCACGATGTCCCAGAGCCCCAAATGAGAACCACGCTCCGCAACAAGTACTCATACGCTGCTGAGATATTTATAAATATCCATTTAAATGGGATTTCTAAGAAAACCGTAAGTTGATCTGTACCTAGTAATCTATACTCTGTAGATCAAATCCTTACCATTACAATTATCGGACTATTCTCTTTATATATTTTACTGATTATTATTTCTATTATTATACTTGTAATGACGATGACTATTCATATATTTTGTATAATTTTATAAACTGAACATAATATTTAATATGTCGGACTAGATACCTACATACTTATGTAAGTATGTAGGTATCTAGTCCGATACTTACCCGAGTAGTGTGAGCACATGCTCACATACTTACATAAGTACACACACACACTCAACACTCGTTTAACACACACACACACCCCTGCACACACACACACACCCTCACACACACAGTTTCACCTCTTCATTACATGTACACATAAGGGTTGCAATTTTTTCATCAAATCCTATGTGATCGGTTAAGTTAATCTACATCTTTCAAGTGGCTGAATCGATAAGAGCAGTCTGATAAAATAAACGTTTGATAAACGTTGAGCGCGCTGCGCCATCGAGCAATAAGTAAAATATCGCGATTATGCAATATTTGCGATAGTTTACCTACCGCTAGATGGCGTAATTTTCTCAACTCTTTTTATACTATTTTAAATTATTTTACATATTTTTTTTCAAATTTACAAAAAATTTTTTTTTTAATTTATTTGATTATTCCCATTTTTTAAAATCATAAGTTGCTTATTTGCTCGTACCGATTCACTCACTTTAAAGATGTCACTAATTAAAAACTCCCACTCTATAGGTATAATAGATTAAGAGCCGTATTACAAAATAGCGTAGGTATTCTTTTAAAATGAGTTGAAAAAATGAACGCATTTTTTTTTTGATGTAACTATAAAAGAAAGGATAAATAAATAAATAAATAAATAAATAACTATTCCACCCTGGGAGAAAAACCGCGGCACTGAGCGCTCTTCTCTTGCGCAAGCAAATATATACACAATTTCTAATTGTTTTTTGCAGTGTTTTCTCCTTTCTAATGACAATAATTTATATTATGTCGTATTGCTAAAAGAGTGAACTTTAATATAGTATAAGTATTATATAAGAATCTTATTTTATTTCTGAGAAAATTAGAATGATACAGGAAGATTTTTTTTTAATTTTGTGTAATTGTAAGTAATGTATACCTTGGATATGTGGTCAAAAAACGAAAAAATAAAGCCGTAGTGTACATCAAGAATACATGACGGACATAAAAAAAAAATAGTATAGGGTTTTCGTTGTAGTGATATTACTGTATTAAGGAGCTCAAAGTTTGCCTTCCGAGCGTTTTACGAATAACGACTTTCGGAAAATGGGCTGAATAAGTAAATAATATTCGTTACATCTAAAATTAAAGGCCGCTATGGTCAACATCAAGAAATGGTCCAGGTAATTCAGTAGTTAAAGTTTGTAGAAATCTCTTTATTTCTTGGAATTAGAACGCCAAAAATCCACTTTTCTTGCCTTTCTGGAAAAAATATGTGAACGGGCTCTTAAGGTGGTTTATCAGGTTTTTCATGTCCCATTAGTTTCAAATATATTGATGTTATAACAATTATTCTTTACTAAAAAATGTACGAAAACATCGTTTTCTGCGAATGTAATTCCATTTACTTGAACCGTATCGAAGCTTTGAATTTTAAACGCTAAAAACATTTTTGTAAAAGTGCATGCAAAATTTGATTTAAAACTGAATGAATGAATGAATGAATGAAAATCTCTTTATTGCACAATAAAATAAGGTACAATGGCGGACTTATTGCTACACTACAGCAATATCTTCCAGTCAACCAACATGCTGGTGTGAAAAGAAGAGTAGGCAACAAATTATAGCCTAAAATTAAATTTGAAATTATAGCATATATTGTGTGTGTATCTAAAGTAAAATATAAATATATAAATAAATTTTTGAGTTTGACATATTATATGTATGTATATGTATATACATACATATTTTGATATATTAACAAATAAATAAATAAATAAATAAGTAAATAAATAAACTGCCAAAATAAGGTAAGGAAAGGGAGGGGATAACGGAAAGGTTAGAATTTATGATTAATATTTATTGTGAAAGGAAGTGCTTTTTCAATGATTGCTTAAAGGTGAACAGCGAGCTAGCGCCTCGAATAGTTAAAGGAAGCTGATTCCACAGTCGAGCTGCATGTACGGAGAAGGAGTAGGAAAAAAAGTGGTATTGTGTTTTGGAAAAACTAAATATCAACGTTGTGGAAAAACTAAATATCAACGTTGAATCTTTGCTCTTAGATAAAATTAAGATCGCCGAAAGTAATTTTTTCGACTTTTCTTATCAAACAAATAGTAGCTAAAGTGTTAATATATTCCAAACTTGTGGGTAATCTATAAAACTAATAATAAACAACCTCAAGCCAAGGTTTTATATAAAGAACCGGATCATATTAACATAAAAATAATACAACCTGTCCTAGAGACCAGCGGTACAAAACGTTTTCAAAACCGCGAACTCGTACTTGCTCCTAGATTTATTATTTGATAATAATAATAAGATATTACTACTATTATTACAATGACATTACTATTATAATGATTAAAGGTTTATTATGTGACTTTTTGACAAGGTATGGCTATAAGTGTGGGGAGGTGTCCACCACAATGGGCGAACCCGTCACCCCAGGCTGGTATAATAATATGTGATTTTTCTTTCAGCCCGGATTGAGCGGAGGAGACAATGACAATCCTTTATCTAGCTCCGCAACCGGAATATGATTGTAACTGTTAACTTTAATTATTCTAGTATTTAGGCATCGTTTGTTAGGCATATCTAAAGATAACCGCCCAAGCAGAAGACCTCTTATTTTCGACATCAAAATTGTAAACTAATTTTCAATTATTTTTTAGTTTTTTTAGGTAAATAAATAAATATATTATGCAACTAGAGCTGCAACCATAACGGGCGAACCCGTCACCTCAGAAAGTTTTAACGGAATAAGGTCGTTCTGTCTCCCCTGAGATTAGCGCAAAAGACCAAACAGTGCACCACATGCCCGGAAGAGACCATCGCTTTATCCGCGAGATAGCCAGGTATGTTATACAGCGGGCCGATACTTTACTTTACCGATACGCGCCTTTACTTCCAGTTGCGACCAGATTACTCCGGTCTCCCGACTGGTTACGAGTTCGAGGTCGCTTGCGGGGCCCTATCCCTTATGTAGCGGTGAAACAGTATCTACCGAAGCTATCGTCGACCACGGCATCCATTGCCTGGCTCTTCACCCGGAATCGGGTAGCCGATGGTCGTTTTAAGAGCAGTCGCCGTAAGGTCAACAACTACCCCCGCTCTATAGGAGACAGTACTGTTTCCAGACTCCCCCGACTGTTAGTCAGAATACACAATCGATTGGGTTACGCCGCAAGGTGCGCAGACCGCCCAGGAGCGCCAGAAGTTTGACTCCTGGGGAAAACTAGCCCTCAGACCAGACCCGAGCTTGCACTTCATGCGTGGAGGCCGCCGGATGGGAGTTGACCCGTGAGTGTGGCCGACCACAAATGGGTCTTCGTGGCCAACTCAGAAAGGGCCCATTAGCTCCCATACATTATGCAATGCGTTTGTTCGATATCATTTATATGGTCTTTCCATTATCAGGTTCATATCATATACTGCAGAATATGTAACTTCGTGCGCTATTTAAATTATAGGACCGAAAGATACTGTAACTAGGATCCTCCTATTTAAATAGATTCGCTATTCTATCGGCGCAACTTGAATGATGCCCTATCCCTTTAAAAAATATGAATGGCATATTGGATTGTACTGACCTGATGGGCGAGACCGATTTGAACGCCCCAATAAGAACCACGCGATGTGTAAAGTACTAACACGCCGCTGTGAGCTTTTTAATACCCATTTAAATGGAATTGCCATTTTTTAAAATTCCATACGCACTTATAAATAATCCGTATTCCGAAGCCTAACTAATACTATTAATTGACTATTAATTACCATTGATTCTCTTTAGATATTTAGAGAAGGGAAAGAGAATAATAAAGCATTTTTCTCGATAAATATTAGAGATGTTATGCCATCACAACTTTGCATGCTTTATTTATATCGTTGTTTCTCGAATATACACCTAAGTAAATATATTGGGCTCGATTGCGTTTCTTCGTGAACTAAAATCGGAAATTAGTTTGTGTGAACGAGACAGGGCAATACGCTAGAGCGGGATGTGAAATGACCGGTTGTCACTTTTTCGCTTTAAATTTGGCCGCCACGTTCAAAGCATCTGAATCTAACAGCGCGCGAAATATGCTCGAATTTATTCGGACGAGTATAAGTTCGACAGGTAGTATTTATCGACGATCGTTCGTTTCATATTCCGTTCTGACGTATTGCTCTGTCTCGTTCGCTTGAACTAATGTTAGTTCACAAAGAAATGCAATGGGGCCCATTATCGACCAAAACTTGTTAGCAATGTTTTTGGTTGCTTCATGAGAATGAAATTTTCAATTTAAATTTGTTCTAGAAGCGGTTGATATTTAGAACAGTGACTTTAGCAAGCATGCCGTCTAGCTTGTCTGCCGAAATTTGACAAAGGCTTTTTTCACGCTTTGCATTTTTTTCCTTTTTATTGCTTTGCTGCTTAGCCGCGTTCCCGCGGCGTGCTATCTCGCAAGCCAAACTACGCCGCGCCAAGCCTACAGGTCGTGGGGACCGTCGCGCTTGCACTGGTGGGTGGCTGGTTTTCTGATCCATCGGTAGTCGGTAAGTTCAAAGGCGCGGCGCGGCGCGGCGAAAGGGCGCCCGTCCCAACGACGGCCTTGGGCAAGCGCGTCGGTCTCACTCATTCATCCCCAATTCATTCACCATTTATTTCGTTTATGGCCGTACGTATCTGCGGACACATGATGGAGTGGTCGAACGAAAGATATTCCGCATCTGGCCGACACACGCCGCGCCCGCGCCGTGGGAACGCCCGTCTCCAGCCGCGCCAACCCTCTATTAGCATGGCAACGTTTGGCTCGACCTGGCAGCTATTTAACAGGCCGTGGGACCCCACCATTAAACTTCAACCCTGACGGTCTTCAACCGACAGTCGTAAGTCTGATGCGAACATTTGGTAACTTATTTTTTTGACATTGTGTGCTGCCCGGCAGGATCGACTGACTTGTATCAGTAGGAATCTCGTGTAGAATGAGTCATTCGGATTTGGTCGGGTGGTAGGCTGTCTTCCTGGGCTGAAGTGCCTTATCTGGGTATGAGCATCGATTATAAAGGCTATTATCTATATTGCTCTACCTCATAAAGGTGGAAATGGCCGTTACAATTTTACAACGAAATACGCCGGGTAGGTATATGGCACTTATGGATTCAGACATTGAATTTTGATCGTTTTAATATTAGATAGCCATTGTCATAAATATGGCGAAACGGCAATCTATTCAGATATCTGTCAAAATGAAATATTAATAAAATAGCAAAACGAGTTTCTAAGAATCTAAATTATAGTTCCTATAATTTAGATAATTACAGTTCCTATAATTTAGACACGCATAAACACACTAGTGGTTTTATAATTTGAGTATACTTATTAAGGCATTGCATCGTAAGAAAAACTGTATTCAAAACAAAACATGGACAAAAAGCGGACAACTAGGGATTTAAAATGCCAGAATCAGTTAACATCAGTAGTTTCATCCGACTGCTTTCACACGAGATATCGGATAAATGTTTTTATTATCAGATATTCAATTAAAACGATACTGACTTGTGACAAAGACATCGATGTTTTAAATGTTACGCCACACTTTTCGCCTTGCTCAATTTGAACAAATTTAATAACATGGTAAAATTTAGCTTCTGGCCAATATTGTTAGGTTTCATAGTGACTTTTTGTGTAACTGCCGTATATTTTTTAATGTATTTATTGTGACTTTATTATTTTATTGTTTTAATTTTATTTTATTTAGGAAACAAAAAACATAATTACTTAATCGAAATATAACAAACATAAACCATTTATATGTTTCCACCAATTAAACGGCCATATAGTGCGTTATTCTATATAAAAGAAAAGTTTAATATATACAAGCATTTTAAAGTGAAAAGTGAAATTATTAGGGTTTTTTAAATAAACAGAAAATATTCTGAAAAGTAAATGCTAAGTTACTAAACAGTCCAAAGTATTAAAATAGTAAATATAAAGCAAATAGAGCAGAAAAAACAGTAAATAGATTCATTAACGTTGGTATAATAATAACAGTAATATATTTTTTATATTTTAACAATGTTCGGCCCTATAATTCATTTTAATCATTTTCAAGCTGTTTTACTTGTTAATGTCTACGGGCAAATAGCACATTATGGCCGTGTTCCATGATTTATATTCTTAAACTATACCTGATAGCCGCGATAAATTATTGCAAATGTTTATCAGGCTTCTTTTATATTTCAGCGCCCAAGGTTACGTGCTGCTGCTATAGTTAGGTAATAACACTATAAAAAAAGACAGGCGCTATGAACTAACATCGCAATTTCTGGTAAAACAGCAAAATTTTGATTGAAGTAGTGTCTGATGGACGGGTAACAGTGTATTGGCGACTCTTAACAATGATTGTCAGCGTCTTGATTATTTTGGCAGTTGCCACTTTCATCGCCTATTATAATCGTCGTTCAAATAAGCATTACTGGCGGAAAGTTAACAAAATCAGAGGTATACCTACACTACCAATCATCGGGAATATTTATGAAATTAAAGGCAGTCTTAGTGATGCTTTTAATAGTTTTCATAGAATTTGGGAGAGGTGTGATCGTGAAACATTTAAATTGCATTTAGGTAGTGATGTTTATGTATTTCTTTCAACGCCGGAGTGCGTCGAAACGATCCTCAAGCATTCGACTCAAATTGAAAAGATGCACGATTTTTACGTTTTTTCCCCACTTTTTGGAAACAGCGTGATCAGTTTGACTGGTGACGTGTGGAGGCAGCGGAGGAAATTGATCATGCATTGCTTTCACCACGAAATATTTAAAGAGTTTGTACATAAATTCAACCGACATTCGCAAGTTTTCGCCAAGCGGCTCGAAGGAATTGACGAGACATTCGATGTATTTCCGATGGTGAAGCATTTTGGTCTGGATTCTCTTTGCGATACGGCCATGGGACGACCCGTGGGGGCGCAAAATAACCTACAATCCGCTTATGGATCGGCACTGGAGAGGTTAGGCTCGGTTGTAACAAGGCGTATGATATCACTGACTAGGTTCAAGTTGTGGTTCCTGCTTTCCGGAGACAGCCGTCTTCAAGATGAGTGTGTCAAAATTGTAAACGGATTCACCGACGAAGTCATAGACAGGCGCAGAGAAGAGATAGCATCTGGACACCTGACACCAGGTAAAACATTCCTGGACGCGCTTCTGCTCAGCGAGGAGCCTTTAACTCACAGCGATATCAGAGATGAAGTGAAGACGTTCATCTTCGCCGGCCACGACACCACATCTTCCGCGATAAGTTTCCTCGCGTACAGCCTATCGAAGAATCCGCAAGTCCAAGACAAAATATTCGCTGAACAACGAAAAATCTTTGGTGAGGATTTATATAGAAGTGCAAACATTTCCGACCTCGACGAGATGAGATACCTGGAGTGCGCCATTAAGGAGACACTTCGCATGTATCCGAGTGTTGGCGCCCTCGGCAGGAGCTGGAATGAGGACACCGCTCTCCCTGATGGTACTGAACTACCCGCAGGCGTCACCATCGTCCTCTATATTTACGGGTTAGGAAGGAATCCCAAATACTACCCTAATCCAGATCAGTTCGACCCGAGTCGCTTCGAAGGCAATGACGGCACCCGCAGTCCATTCGCGTTCGTCCCATTCAGCGCCGGACCCAGATCTTGCATAGGTCAGAAGTTTGCAATGCTGGAAATGAAGACTTTCATGTCAACGGTGTGCAGGAGGTACACATTTTCACACCCTGGTCCCGAATATGAACCACAGCTATTCGGTGCTCCAACCTTAAGATCTAATAACGGAATCCACCTGAGGGTCCACCCACGTTAAATAAATTCATAGTAATAAACTTTCACAATGTGTATTTTATATCAAAAAATGACTGTGTTAAATGCTTCCTACTTTCCTTAAAATGACTGTTATAAGCTTCAACAATTCCTACTTTTCCTCTTTCAGATGAGATTATCTCTAAAAGTAAAGTATTCGTTTTTGAGGTTATACATGTTTTTTTCAGATTTCGGTCTCATTTAGTAAACATAAACGGAAAAATGTAAACATCATGATATTTTTGGACAAAGACCAAATGTCAAACGGAGTTGATAATTATTAGGAGAGACAAAAGTTTCGGTTCTCTAATCCATATCTTTATTCACTGTTCAAACCACTGTTCACGGGTAAACTCTGCGATGACTTTATCGTCTGTCGCTGTAGATTTTCGTTACCTTTCCTCGTTATTACCTATGCATCGAAATTCGTTAGATGTATGGCAATTTAACTCTTGAAACTCTTAAAATTTAGCAGGCCCCTAACTTTGTTGTATTATGCCCTTAACTTTTTTGTAAGTCATTTCTTTATATAGGTACTCGTTGTGTTACCTAAGATTCCGAATGATTTAAAAGTTTAAAATGATGGTGGGAAAATGAAGAATTTGAAGAGCTAACCTGAAAATCGCATTTTGTATAGCCGATAATTAGAACAGCGACGCATTGTTTGGAGCTTTATGAAGTTTAAAATTTGAGAAAATGCATATGTTGAATTTTAAAAGTTATAATAACTTTTTAATATTATATAACTAGCTGACCCGTCGAACTAGCTGACCAGTCAATGAATGTCATGTTACAGATTAGCTGAACTTAATTTATGATTTTATGGAAGTAATAAAATGAATACAAAATAAATATTAAGTTCACTACTTTATTAAGATAATAACACAAAAAGAAATATAAAATTACAAAAATTAAGTATATCAATCGCGTGTTAGCATGACATGATTGAATTAAACTATGTAATAATTGTGGTCCGAATATTGTGGATATACATATCTTGTCAATTCGAAACCTTAACTTAAATACTTTCTTTAATTTGAGGGGAGAGTTTACCGTATCGACGGAAGGAACATTAAATGTTTGACAGTTACAAAACCCATGAAAATTTTGTATGGGAAAATGTTTTTTCGTATATTTTATTTTTTCGTCAATTTTCCATTGTTTTTAATTGATATTCTGCTATTCGGGACGGAGATAAATACAACAAATAAAAAACCATGAAAATCGGTCAAGCCGTTCTCGAGTTATGTGTTCGAAAAAACCCGACTTTGTTTTATATATATAGATATCGCACATTGTACCTACTCAATACCTATAGGAGCAACGAATTACATATCGCTTCATTGAGATCAAGTTTTGGAAAAAGGATATGACTTCGCATTTACCAGATTTTTTCTTGTCACAGACAATAAATCCTGTTTTAAATTGATTTTTGGTAATAACATTAATTAAATTAGAATATTTTTTTTAGTCTCTCTGTCCAAATTTCGTTTTTGACGCATGTCATTTCAATTTCTATTAAGGGGGAAGCCAAAGACGGTTTAGACGGCCAAAAAAGCCGTCGAGTTGAAATATATTCATGAATATTTTACGTCTGGAATAGCTTATAAGTAGTCTCATATTGCTTTAAGTGTAAAAAACTTAATACTTTCCTGTAAAGAAACCTTTAAACGCGTTTTTCTCAAAACCATATTTTTCAGTATTGCGCTGGGGGTAAAATAAACTACTTTACGGATCGAGTTGTTCAAAAAAAAAAAATTAAAGATTATTAAATTATCTTCTATATGAACTAAAAAAATTTAGAAAAAATGGTTTTTATATATTTTTTTAACTAAAACACAAAATTTTGGGGGAAAATCTATTTTATTCCTTTAAATCCTTCTAAGATTATAAAAATTATAATTTTTCTTAATTTTTTTAGTTCATCTAGATACACACAAATAAAATAAATAACCAAGTTTACTTTTTTTGTTTTCGGGAAAAATTACGCTCGCTATTACCGGCGCAAGCAGATACCGTCATTCTGCAGCGGTAGAAACATTTGCAATTCAATATCTCAAAAATGGTTTTGTTACTATTGAAAAAATATATTTACTTTTCAAATGTTAATCAAATTGATATACAAGATTCATGATCAGATTTCAACTTTAGGTTGAAAGAAAACATGAAAGACATGGTATTTTTGGCCTCCTAAACAAAACTCCCCCTCTTAAGCTTGACACTATCGAACAGGCATCATGGCAGTTTACTTCGGTTCAAAAATATATTTTGTAAAAAATAATCTCGCTTTGTGACTGGGAAGTTATCCAAGAAGGATCTCATAAGGTTTGTGAAAAGCTCAAAAATATGGCGTTTTTACACGATACGACTGTTTAACAAAAAAAGAAGTGTAATGTGTTCAGGTTTCATGCATGTATGTTTACCGTTTCTTTATTCCACCATAACTTCTATACGCTTGAACCGATTTAAAAGTGTGTCATATTATTAGAATCGGTATGTCATCCTAAATGTCATAGTGTACATACACTGTCCAAATATCAAATAAATAGTTGTCTAAATATCGATATGTCAATAAATTAAGGTAAATATATCGTGTTAATATCAAATTTTATTTTTAATTATTTATTTATTTATTTATTTTATTTATTTTATTTAGGATTAAATTTCCCATAATATATTTACATGATTTAATAAATGATATAAATGAAAAATGAAAGGTCTAATGTACTACATTCTAAATATATGTATCTATATGGATAAATATATAAACCAAAAATATTTCATATAAACCGTTTTATTACATGAGCACCGAGGGTAACCAACTGAGTGCAGCGGCTGCCCCGCGCGATCATTTTGAGATACAGGTCACGCGATAAGAGCTGGCACGTTCACAGTACTCACACTAATGCAATGTCACTATACAGTGTGTGAGCGAGAGAGACGGAAATACTTTTTATGATGCGCATCAAGTGAAAGTCACGTCGCGCGTCACGATATTGCATTAGTGTGAGTACTGTGAACGTGCCAGCTCTCGCCGCGGGACCTGTACCTGCCGTAGAGTGCGCAGGCATGTGATGCCATACACAAATATTGTACCAGTTCATAAATCGACACTGAATAAGATAGATTCTGACCACTTAGGCCAATTAGTTATATAGAAAGACATTAGGAACAAAAATATGATACAGAAAGAAATTAAATGTACTTCCGTCAATGATACTCGGCTTACACAGTTTAGAGATAATGTATGTTCGCGATTAGTAGAAATTGACTATGATGAACACCCAAACCGATATTATAACTCTTTGTTTGATGTAATACAATCAGAATGCATTAGAATATTTAAGACTGAGACCAAAAAAATTGCAACTACTATTATATTCAGTGATTGGGCGACGCCTGAAATATATAGAAATAGGAATAAACTTTTTGATTTATATGCAGAGAAATCGTTTAATAAAAGTAACAAATTTGCCAAATATGTCAAAAACGTCTCAAAATGTTTTAAAAAAGATTGTGCTATTGCAAAATCAAAGTTTATTAATAATAAAATTATAAACAGTAGATGTCGTAAAAACGACTTGGCAAATTATCAACAAAGAAATTGGAAAATCCAAATCTCGTGACCTTCAATTTAAATTGGTAATTAAAGATAAGCTCATTACCAGTCATAGAGAAGTGGCTTATGCATTTGAATCGTTTTTTGCAGATATTCCAGTTTCAACTACCAAGACGCTCAACTCATCTTCTATAGTGGCTGAATCTTTGCTCGTACAGAACGTTCATAGATGTGAAAATTAAGGGTCTGCCTGTGACACCTTACTAAGCCGACGCTTGTTTTAAGGCGGATATTTTTAGAGATGCTGAACAAACGGCATTAAAATACAGATTAATGGGGCGCCGAAGTTAAAATTAAAACAGTTACAAAAAGTCGCATAATTATATGGTTGGCATTAATAATAATCAATCTGGTCAAAGAAATAATGATACTAAAAATAAAAAGCATCAAATAATAAGTATTGGGGCAAATGTAGGTTCACGGTTTTGAAAACGTTGTGTACCGTTGTGGTCGCTAGAACAGGTTGTATTATTTCATGTTAATATGATCCGGTTCTCTATATAAAACCTAAGCTTAAGTTTGTTTGTAATGAGTTTTACTTATTTCCCACACTGTTATAAATAAAAATATGGAACTGGTATGGTGAGAAACACAGAACGAACAACACCTTAGAAGGTTGAAATAATCGATTAGATAACATTATAAAGAAACATTGTATCGGCTCCCGATACTTGGTGTAGAATCAGGTGACTTCTAAACACGACCATAAAAATGGATTGTCATCGGAACTGAACCAACATAAATTGGATAAGAGGAAGTACTTCTAATTTAGCTTGCAAGATTTGATCTAAAAAATTAACTTACAAACATTGCAATGTAAATAAAGCATGAAATAAAGGCATTTAGAGTTTCAAATGGTCTGAAATATATGAACAAAACATGAAATAATCTTAATTTTACTGACAAAAAAACCGTTTTACTGATTTTCGATGTTATGAATATGTATTCAAGAAATTACGTCATATATGTTTTTTAATAAAAACATGTTTATCTCCTCGAAAATAGTGTTATGTAATAATAATGAACCAGTTAAATGAACGGAAAATAACATAATTTATTTTCAAGGGTATCAACTACATAGAAGCCAAGCAGTGGTTGTTAGGCGATTCTCAACGATGATTGCTAGCGTTGTAGTTATTTTGGCAATTGTCACTCTAGTAGATTATTATTGTCCCTAAAACACGATTACTGGAGAAAAATCAACAAAAACTGAGGTAAACCTACACTACCAATCGCCGTGAATCTTTATCACTTTAATAGCAATCTGATTGATATTTATCATAATATTTATAGCATTTGGGAGAAGTGTAATGGTGAGACACTCGAAGTGTATATCGGTAGTGCCGCATGTAGTCCAATAGCCAGGAACACAAAAAAGTACAAGAGTTTTGTAAAAGCTGATACTATCCGATCAGACAGTATTTTGACCATAGAATACCAGGGTACAGCCAGCAGACCAGATTCTGCGATACCTGCCGCTGGAGTGACTACTAGGAAAGGTGTAATTTTAATTAGTACCCCAAAATGTTTTGAAAAAGCTGAAAATTCACTATGCTTCATAATCGAACGCGTGGGGTCAGAATCTCCATCTATATCACGCATTGGTCTTTGACGCATCGGTTGGAATTAGTGCAACTTGCGGTCGGGCCATTTGCGGTCATAACAATTATCGTCTCGCTTGCGGTCAATCGACATTATTAAAAGAAAATAACGTTAGATTGATCCCACTGGCGGTCAAAGAAAATGTAATAATTTCTAATAGGTTTATTTAAAATACACAAGTTTTATTCAGTATAATATTTTATTTACATATCTAATTATTTATTCATGTTTCGAATATAAGCTAGGGATTTTAGACATTTGTTTAAATCTCTTGTGACATTGTAATTTTCCAGGATATTTGGAATTCGTTGGTCTATTTTTACGAGTGCACGTTTTCTCTTCTTGCCCTCTAGATTAAGTTCTTGTCTGGTCAATAAGAAATCATTATATTCGGCCTCTTACAAGAGTGTAAATATTGGGATGTGCTTTATTTATAATGTTATTTAATCGATTATTTCAACCTTTTACGGTTTTGTTCATTCTGTGTTTCTCACCATAACAGTTCCATATGTTTATTTATAAGAGTGTGGAAAATAAGATAAAACTCTTTAAAAACAAACTTAAGCTTAGGTTTGATATAGAGAACCGGATCATATTAACATGAAAATAATACAACCTGTTCTAGCGACCAGCGGTTCACAACGTTTTCAAAACTGTGAACCTACATTTGACCCAATACTTATTATTTGATACTTTTTATTTTTAGTATCATTATTTCTATGACCTGATTCATTATTATTAATGCCAACCAGATAATTATGCGACTTTTTGAATAGATTTGTATGTAACTGTTTTAATTTTAACTTCGGCGCTCCATTAATGCCGTTTATTCAGCATCTCTAAAAATATCCGCCTTTTCACAAGCGTCGACTTACTGAGGTGTCACAGGCAGACCCCTAATTTTCGCCATTGTTTTTTTTGCATTGTCATTGGAACTGAACCAACAATTAAAATTTCAGCTATATAGGATAAGAGGAAGCGGTCCTAATTCAGCTTTCAAGATTTGACATAAACAAACTAACATTTATACTAACAAACATTGCAAGGTAAATAAAAGCTTGTAAAAACATTATCGATGCAGGTTGCAGTATTTTTTTTGATTCTGGTTGGATAATTAAATAACATGTTTAATTCGTAAGTTCCATTACATTCTGTAGCGTCTGTATTGTCTTTTGTCAGTAGTATGCAGCTTTCTTCTCTGATATGGCTGGAAAAGCAGAAGTGACATCTTAATTTCGTGACTTCGCCAACCAACGGTTAGGGAAACTATTGTAAACGTGTAATTTTGTTTACAATTACAATTACAATTACAATTTAGTTCTGCTCCATTAGGTAGGCTTTCCTACACTTGGATGCGTCTTTGCTACTAAAATTTTAAATAATGTAATTAATTAAAGAATATTAACTATCATGATATAGTTGTGGCAATATAAATTAATTTTAGTAAATTATAATTGGTTTAAAAACTATTATAAATAGAAAATAATCTAATAATCAAAGTTGCTTATCAAAAAAAGAGCTCAATGTCTGTAGTCATAATTATCAAGGCAATAATATTATGGTCATGAAAATAGATAAGGGTATACTAAAATATCTAAATTTAAATTAATTGTCAAATCTAGCAATATAGCCGTCGTCGATAAAAATAAAAATAAAAATTACGCTCTTTGGCAAAGTTGATTATCATGAATTTTCCGTTATTTTACATTAGGATGCTCTTGGAATAAGAATTCAGCATTATACAAATCTCTTAAGTCATATACTGGATTCTTGACTAGGCCATTAAATAAGATTTTTTTGAATTGGTTCTCTCCAAGACTTCTGATATTTGTTGGGACCTTGTTATCATAACACAGGCTTTGGTGAAGGAAACTGTTGCGCACTTTACTAAGCCTGTGCCGATTTAGATGTAGATCAAATTTATTTCTTGTATTGCGTTTATGAGTTAAACGCCACTCCACGATAGCGCCCAAACGCTTCATACGGTGGAACTGAAATTTGGCATGCAGGCATCATCTGGTCATAGCAAGAGTTGAAAAGATTGTGGTTAAAATCATTCCACCTGGGGGCGCGCTAGTCATATTTCAATCTCCAAATATTGGACATAGAGACTTGATTATTACACAGATGACTTGTTGGGCTGAAATCACATATGAAATTTTGGTTGGAGTATCTCATATACCGGATGTCCCAACAAGAGCGCCGGATTAAATTTTAAAGAAAAACACATTTATTTTTTAATCAAGTAAACATCGTTAATTCAATATTAAAAAAAATAGTTCCGATTAAACGTGAAATACAACATCAGGCAAACGGCCACCACGAAACGTCCGGCACAGGGTTATTCTTTTGTTGAAATTTTGAATAACGTTTTCGCATAAATGTGTCTGTATTTCACCAATAACGTTCCGTATTTCCTTTTTAAGACGTTCAACTGTTTCAGGCTTATTCGCATACACCTTTTTTTCACATAGCCCCAAAGAAAAAAGTCCATCGGTGTTAGATTGCACGATCTTGGTGACCAATGTTGATCGCCAAATCGAGAAATTACATGGCCTGTAAACTTAGTCTGCAGTAACACCATTGTTTCACGTGCTGTGTGGCAGTTGTGTGGCACGTCGCACCGTCTTGTTGGAAAAACATGTCCTCTTCATCAATTACATCCAATTCGGGCCACAAAAACTTTCAAAAACCGTTTTACTTTCCTGTTAAGGAAAGTATTGTGGACGCACTACTGTGTGTCTGTCTGTGTGTATTCTCCGACGATAGCGCCGAAACGCTTCATCCGATTGAGCTGAAATTTGGCATGCACGCATCATTTGGTCATGGCATGAGCTGAAAAGATTGTGGTTGTAATCGGTCTACCCAGGGTTGGCTCCCGACGAGGGAACTCCTCAACGGTTAACAGCAGAGCCCCAAAATTTTGTGTAAGCATTCAATTATGATAGCAGCTTCTAAGTTTCACCATGACATGGCTGATGTACCCTGGGTTGGCTCCCGACGAAGGAACGGTCGGGGTCAACTCCTCAACGGTCCACAGCAGAGACCCGCATTGAATTATAATAGCAGCTTCCAAGTTTCACCATGACATGGCCGATGGGTTGGCTCCCGACGAGAGAACTCCTCAACGGTTAACAGCAGAGACTCACAATTTTGTATACGCGTCCAATTATAATAGCCCTTTCCAAGTTTCACTATTTATTTATTTATTTATTTATTTGTATCAAACATAATTATAAAACGCATAAAAATGGTCATAACAAGTAATGGTGCGAAGAAACAACGGCCCACATTCACATGACCATGCTCAGCGTATACCCAACTAGGCCAAATATAGCCTGTATCTGGGCATACGACATACGGGCATACTATGACATGGCTGATGTAACCTGGGTTGGCTGGCTACCTGTGAGGGGACTTCTCAAAGGTCAGCAGCAGAGACCCAAAATGATGTGTACGCATTCAATTATAGAAACTTGGAAGGGGCTATCACAAGGGTTTAAAGGGTGGCGCTAGGTTAGGGGGTGAGGGGGGGGGGGGGGGTAGTATCTATGAAATTAATATTCAGATGAATGAAGTTCCTGGCTACTTGACAGGAAAGTCTTGAGGTGACACAACCGTTTTTTTTAAATTGTTGACGTATAACAGATTTATGTTTTTGTTTGTCATTTAATGTTCGGTTTATTGAAGTTATTTAATTAATTAATTAATGTCATTTAAATTAATACCAGTATCATATTTATTCAGGATAATGTCCAGGTTTAGGCGTTTCTTTTACACTCGTTATATATTCAGATGCATCGTATTTAGGCTGATCGTTTTTATTTAGTGATGGTGTATTCGCAGATCGACTGGAATTGCTGTGATATGATTCTCAAACCGGGTGAACTCATTTTTGTGACATGTATGGAGTAATGCTAACGCCACGCATTCTATTGTTAAGCAGTCTGATCATTTGTTTCGAGTTCTATATTGCATCTACTGTCTACTGCTGAATTTTCAGCTTTTCCAAAACACTTTAGGGGTACTAATTAAAATTACACCTTTCCTAGTACGCCAGCGCCAGGTGTCCTGGAGTCTGGCCTGCTGACTATTCCAGCATTTCATGGCCAAAATACTGTCTGGTCTGAAAGTATCAGCCTTTACAAAACTCTTGCATTTTTGGTCGCTGCCTCTTGACAAGTGGTTTTACTCGTACTTCCGAGGTCACTACTAGTCTATCGAGTCTTGCGATAACAAGTCTGTATGGATGGAGATTGTGGCTGGCGTGCTGCTAGGGGTGTCTTGTCTCCCTTGATTTTCTCTCTCTTCATAAACCCGATTGCTGAAGTTGATACTTACTTCTTCATATCATCTATGGCGATGATCTGCAAATATATGACCACTCGAGACCGGATATCCCAACGGCCATTTCTCAGATGACTTTCAAATTCGACTGAGTTACGAAATGAGGCGACTCCCATGGCATACCTACCTCCAAGTCATAGAATGTCCCACGTTATTTTGATTGACAATCAGCGGATTGAATATCCACTAATGATAAAGAGGCGTTGCCTCCTATTCTAATTAATGATAACGCAAAAGAGTACTCTAAAGTTGTCATAAATTTTGGTTTAGTCATCCACGATTTTCTTTCTTGGCAGGCTAAATCTAATCACCCTAACCTTTTAGGCAGGGGTTATTCGAGTAAGAACAAAATATATTTTGTCTGTAAACCAAAATCAAATTTAAATTAAAATGTATTTATTAAATCTATAAAGTTTCACTTATTTCAGTATCTACGCCGTATTAGCTAGGCCTTGCCTGTACTAAGGTAGGTTTAATTTAGAAGAATGTAGAGAGTGGTTTACGTCCTTTTCGGTATTTTTTTCCTTATATAAAACATGTATTAAATAAATGTATAATAATACATTAATTTAAGAAAATAGATATATATACGTATTAGATGAAATTGAAGTATATACATAGATATATACATACATACATATTATGAATACCTATATACTTTATAGATAAATATCAAATGGTACTATATATACATATTTCGAAATTCGTGCGTTATTTTAGTATATTATTATTATTTATTATTTATTATTTAAGAATTAATTACTATAAAACATTGATTAGCTTACAAAAATAACAGGAACCGAATGGCAAAACCTTAACCTTTTGCTTATTTGTTTCTGTCACCCAACTGGGACTAGCTCGTTCTAGGGTGGACAGGACTCCAATATTACAATCTAGTTTGCTTGATTGCTTGGTTGCCTACAAATGTACAAGTTTTAGTAAAAAGCTAATGACACTAAATTGCCCTAAAATGTGGTCTTCAGAATAAAATAAAAAATAATAATAATAAAAAAAAGTCTGTCATGATTCGATAACCATTTCTTTAATTTATTTTTGAATTCCCTAAATGTCAAATTCATTTTTATTTCCATATTGATCAGATTGTAAAATCTCGGCGCAATGAAAGAGTAATGTCTTTGACCAAATGATGTTTTCCTTCTGGGTATTATTAAGCTATTTTCTACAACTTGTCTCGTTGGTCGCCGGTTCTGAATTATTCCTAAATTTGAGGTATTGTCCAAAAATAGTTTTTAGAAAAAGTTGCCTACAATCAAGAACTATAGCTTCCTTATACAGTTCATTAGTGGGATGGCGATATGGTCTACGTAGAATAATTTTTAATATAAATTTCTGCGCAACTTGCAATGGCTCTAGCAGGGTTTTACCACATCCACCCCATCCAATTATGCCGTAAGTAATAAGCGATTCACATAAAGCATAATAAACAGTTTTTAGTGTTTTGGAATCCAGAATATTCCTCAGTTCTTTAAAAATATATCCAAGGATTCGCACCTTCGTAGCCACGTTATGTATATGAGAATCCCAAAGGAGAAAGCAATCTAGAGTGATGCCTAGATATTTCCAAGATATTTCTCTTTGTAGAGGCTGACAGTTACAAGACTCTATGCTATCGCATTCGTGTATTACAATAGTTTTATTAGTATATAAAGTATACTTGCCATCGGCATATGTGATGATTTTACCTACTGGTAACTGACATATACATATGTTATTAGTGTCTCAGTTTTCCTTCGACACATACACACAAGTGACCATCAATCGATATTACAATTGAGTTCCTAAAAAAACATTTTACTTAAAAGTATACTTATCAAAATATCTCTTCTTTAAACGTCAAATTGACTTGATCGTTCTTTCTCGTAACCCTTTATATATTTCAGTGTCAACTAAATGCAGGGTGAGTTTTTAATTAGTGACATCCTTGAAGTGGGTGAATCAGTACGAGCAAATAAGCAACTTTTGATAACAAATTGTTAAAAAAAAAATATATATATTTTATTCTAAATGATTTAAAAAAGTTTGGCAATTGATCAGCTGTTATTTGACATTGTCATTGGCGCCAGGTCGTTCAGGTCGGCGGCCGTGAAGAGCGTTCAATTACACAATAGTTGCGAGGCAAGGGCTACAGATGGCGCTGCACTGTTATTTCTAATCGATGTATTTTAAATAATTGGGACATTTACCACCACCTATTAAACCATTTTTAAAATGGAAAAGACATTACAAATAAAACAGAGCCTTAAATGTACCTAATAGTTAAATAAGTAGTATTCTACAATAAATCAACTGTGCTTTCAATGTGATTTACATTCAACTGTGCTTTCAATGAGCTTACAATTACACATCACAATAGCCGCGTGAATAACCGATATATGGAAATAGTAAGATAAATTAAAAAAAAACTGTTTTTCAACTATTGGGTACATTTTTGACACTGTTTTATTTGTAATAACTACTCTGTTTTAGAAAAAAAGTTCAATATGTGGTGGTAAATATCTCAAATATTCCAAATATATCTTTCCAGAAATAACAGCGCAGCGCCATCTGTGGCCTTGCTTCGCGACTATTGTGTTACTGAACGCCATTCAATTCCGCCGAGTTCAACGACCTCGATACATTAGCAATGTCAAATAAAACAGCTGATCGATTCTCAAACTGTTGTAAATCATTTATAAAACGTAATGTTGAAATAATTTTAAATTATTATTTGATTTAATAATTTGTTGTCAAAAGTTGCCTATTTGCTCGTTATTTATTCACACATTTCAAGGTTTTCACTAGTTAAAAAAACCCATCCTGTATAGAGTATAATTTTATATAAAAAAAATAATATATGTAATTTTATCAAAAATTACGCAAAATTTCCGAGAATTTTCTGAATTCGAATTTTCTGTCAACTAAGCAGTGCTAAATAGGGCCCTTTAAGTAGGAAAGCCTTGCTTTATTGATTATGATGACGATCCATTCTTTTCCGAACCGCTCGATTCCTTCAAGTTGTATTTCCACTCATCCGTTCCGCTGAAAAACTGCCCAATTTGGCCGTGATCATAGCAATAAAATACGTAGACGAGCCTCTAGATATTTTAGAGAGTCTATATAGAGCAGTGTTCGGCAAACTGCGGTCTAATATGAAATTTTGTGCGAATTTTTCAAACTATTTAAATAGGGGCTTGCATGTTAAACTATGCATGTTATAGGTACGATATATTCTTTACAAATATCTGAAGACGTTACCCCATTATAAATAATTATCACTCTATTTTATTAAATACTATACTGCATATTTCGGATTCGCAAAAAACGGAGTTAATGAATAATATTATAGGACTAAGGAACGACACATAAATAAATGATCAATTCTCGAACACAGTATGAAACAGCAGTGTTCTCAATTTGTACGGTAATCTGTACCATACAAAAACTTACGTAATTTTGCACAAATCTTTTGATACTGGACGAAGCTTTGCTTTAAAAATGAACTTTTTGAAAAATTGAATTAGAAACAATGACGATTGCATGCAGTCATATAATGGCAAATAGGTAAATAAACCGGCACCACTAAAAACAGATTAATATTATTTACGTTTAATCTGCATTTTATTTAATACACTTTAATTAACTGCACACGTTTCTAAGGGGTTCTCTAGACGATCAAGCATGCTTGTCAAGCTTCGTGTCTCGGGCTGGGAGGGGATCGTAAACCGCAGGAATGCAAATATATTTTTTAAATATTTACCAAAAATGCCTAATTTTGTAGTTTATACCAGGGAGTCACGTTAATTAGACTCAATTGATTGATAAACGTCGTGACCCTGGTATAAAACTACAAAATTAGGCTTTATTGGTAAATATTAAAAAACAATATTTGCATTATTCCAACGGTTTACGATACCCTCCCAGTCCGCGACGCGAAGCTTGACAAGCATGCTTGATCGTCTAGAGAGCCCTTAAGATTCATAATAAAAATATTGCCCTGCTTATACTGGACTTCAAAAATATTTACTTTTTAGTAATATTGTTTAGTAACTCAGCTCTTATGTTAGTTTGACAGAAAGAAAAGCCGAAGTCTGCAGAATGCACCTCTTTTGATCAAGTAGGGTTTCTGCAGTCTATCATTTGTGTAGCGATGGAAAGCGAGAGAACGGTCGTTATTAGGTGATAGTAATGGCGTAAGCAATCATCGCTTTTCAATCGCTAAAAGCGTCTCAATCGCGAGAGTACTCGTACTAGGGGCTGTTGGTAAAATAATAAAAATTGACTCTTGTTTGGGTGCGTGTGCACGAGGGTGCAAACTGATGCAAATATTAACAATCTTGTAAAGAACGGAAGCAACATGCCATTCATAGGACCTGAACGATTATGCAGGTTGACTAAAATCAGATCGTGGGACAATAGAACAAAGCCCAATAAAACACAATGCAGCTTAAAGAACTGCTCAACTTTTCATCGGTCACTGTCCAATGGACCATCATTTGAGACACGTGGGAATTATTAACCCTAGATTACGAACCTTCGTCGATTCAACGACGAGGATTTGAAATAACCGCGTAAACCTCTACGCGCGCGATCGCATCTCTTCTATACTGCGGCTAATCCCAGTCAACCATCTCAGTCAGCCTTCTCTATCTCAGAAGGCAATGCAGTCAACCCATTTTCCCTGCAATGGCCGGTACTACTTCGAGTGTAATTGACTCGTGTGCGCCATTACAGCAACCATGGCTTGTCGACTCGACGAAGGTTAGTAATAAGGTTATATTTTGTACTACATAGTTTGTGTATTTTTGCGTTCTTTTTCCTTTGCAGATATGTTTTATTTATGTTCAATGATTTTTATTATTCGTTGTTTTAGATACATTTAATTCGTCAGTTAATATTAGAAGGTGTAAGCGAGGACAAAAATTCATCAGGGAGTGAGAGAGAAGCCCACGTTGAGGTCAATCCAGCTTATGAAACGGATTGTGATGGAGAAGTTTCTACTTTGACCCAGAAGCAACTTCCAGGTCAAGATGATCGGGAAAAAAAATATGTGCCTTACGTCCCTCCGCAAAGCGATGGATGAGCGTCGATGATTACTTCCCTCCGCAAAGTAATTGCAGCAGGTGTAATAAATTGCTGTGTGGAGAGCACAAGCTTGACATATGTCACAAATCTATTACTTCCTATAGATTTTCACAAAAGTCTTTATTTAATTAGTTTATAAGATTAATTATTTTTAATACACAAAGTTTGTTTCTCACAATTTCGTTATAAATAATAATAAGTAAGAGCTTTAAACATGTTACAATTTTGCATGAAAAATATGATCTCATTCGTAAAGCTGCTTGATAAATAAATATGCCATATAATTGATGCAAATATAAGAATATATACTAATAAATACTTGTCATTAATAATAGAAATAAATATGTACACACTTTATTTTAATTAAACCCTTTAACCCTTTGATTAAAAACCGTAGTCGAAATGACTAAGGTTAGTATTAAGCGTCGTTAAAATAAGGTTAGTGGTCTATGATGGTTAGGGATAAATATGCAGATTGGCAAACAAAACGTTGAAAAGACCAAAAGTTAAATATTTTTAAGACCATTGTTCAAAACTCAGATTTTTTAAATGGAAATCATTATTTAAAAAACATATATGAAAGTTTAATCAGTAAATAATACCGCGAAAATTTTCAGAAACGCCATATCAGCAAAAAGTTATTGATCCTCAAATCAACCGAGAACGCCATGAATAACATTACAATGTTGTATCGGCATTTCCAGCGAAGGTTATGGGCATGAAATTGCTTTTGCGATGAAAGCAATATTTTCCACGCGCGTATAAGGAGAAATATTCTCGTGAAAGATAATGGAAACTCAAGCTTCAGTGAAAGAGCAAACTTGAGATGTTATTGTTTTATTCTAATATTTGAATTTAGACACAAACAGCGTAAGTGGATGTGTCCTCAAGTTGATTCCGTTATTTGGCTTCAAGGCTGGTGCTGCGCAGAGTTGATTTTTTCGGTACTGATTTTCGCAGTCACCAAACATCGATAGAATTATTCAGTGACTTATTTTAAGTAGCGGACTTGTATATTGTAGCGGGATTTTCCGGTGCGTTGAACTGGAAAATTCGTTTGAAAATACAAATGTGCTGGACTTTTTTTTAGCACAAATGAAGCTCGTATTACTGTCAAGTAGGATGTAGCATTGATTAAAAAAAATCTGGCTGATCTATAGATATGGCAAACGTGTCTGCCACCTGAAAAACCGAACAAAATGGTAATCCTTTTTTTTGCCGACCTGAAAATCGCCATATGATACTTGAAATTATAACGATAGCTTAGGATTGTGAGAGTGGCCACCCTTCACTTGACTCCAATTGATTGTGAGCGAAGGGTGGTTCTCATCAAGTTGTTTTCTCCGTTATTGAAAGTTGTTGCAGTTGAAGTTGAAGTGTTTATTCAGAAGGTCTGTAGTAGGTTGCCAGTTCGTAACGCCTTGGTCGGTATTTCGCCGGTGTGTAGGTAGTGTGGGCGCGAGGTGAAGTCGTAGTTGTGTGTCCGAAGTGTGAAGCGCCGCGATAGATTCGAAGATAATGATGATCGCGTATACTATGCGTAGGTTGGTTGACTCGAAGGTAATGAAAAGCGCGAGTACTTGCAGATGAGCGGTTACTGTCCGCCAGGGAATGAATCTGATGTTTAGTCGCGGTAACTGCCCAACAAGGGAATGATATTGATCGATCGAAATGTACTGCGTTTTATATGGTATTCAGTGACGCAATAGTTATAAGTGGGGTGAGAAATCGTATCGATCGTCGAGTTAAGAGTTAATTGGGCTGTTTCCGCAGTTTATAAACATATTATAAACTCCTCTGCCAGAAATTAAGATTGAAGTTTCTTCTTTCATTTCATTGAGCATATGGAGGTTTTTTTATTTTTATTTCGATTTAATGGCTCGTTGATAACAAACTCAGCCAATTGTATCATATTTTAAATGTTGGTAGCATTCGAAATTTGAATTATTTCGTAATGTCACTTTCATTTAGAAAACGGCTTTGCCGAAGTGATCAATAGTTTAATTTTTTATTTTTTCGCTTAATTCGTCTCAATTGAAGGCTCGTTGCATAAGGATAAGCCCTATTTATGAGATATATGGATGAATAGTGATCGTTAGTCGACTGCAAATGGACCCTTAAACTTACATTGCACCGTCGAAAGTCGTGCACATCCGTAAGTATATCTCATTCAAACATAAGCATTTCCCAATACAAGCTGGGATTTCCTTCGCTACTTTTTAAGTAGCTTTTACTAATTTTATTTTAAATAAAACATCATCCTATAAACGGATACATATATATATATATATATATATATGTATATATATATATATATATATAAACGGATATATATATATATATATATATATATATATATATATATATATATATATATATATATATATATATATATATATATATATATATATATATATATATATATATATATATATATATATATATATATATATATATATATATATATATATATATATATATATATATATATATATATATATATATATATATATATATATATATATATATATATATATATATATATATATATATATATATATATATATATATATATATATATATATATATATGTATATATATATATATATATATATATATATATATATATATATATATATATATATATATATATATATATATATATATATATATATATATATATATATATATATATATATATATATATATATATATATATATATATATATATATATATATATATATATATATATATATATATATATATATATATATTGTGACCGACACGATTTCTCGGTACTTAGGATACCTAGAAATCGATGTGGTCGCTTGTTTGTAGAAACTAAAATTATAAAGAAAACATTAAATCACTTGAACGATGACATTTAATTAGTAAAAGGCAGATAACAATAAGAAAATATGAATTTTAAAGAACTCTAGAAGTGAAATCTATATTTACAACTATAATATTTGATTAAAAACTTTGAAAACAATTAAAAACTTTGGAAATTAATATTTAATACATTTCAAAAACTCTGGAATCTAGCTCAGAACAATGGGACTTTTCTCAGAGGCCGGCTGATCATGAAGGGTCAACAGTCAGACGAGTGGTAGGTAGAAAACAGCAGAGTAGGGTAAGTACGATAAAATTTCAGTGATAGAATGTTCTGGAAAGCGGATTCAAACTTCCCGCCTTCAGCTCTAGGTCGCGGCGACGTCACGTGGTTACGTGGCGGTGACTGGTACGATTTACGCCGTTATCGTATCGTACGGTACGGCGACGAATAGCGGCGCTGGCGATCGACCAACCCGGCTCGGGCTGATCTTCAGGAAAGCTGGAATGGGCGTATTCTTGATTTCTGGAGTTCTTCAGCTGTACCCTTGTACCCCGACCGGCTGGAGCGGTTGAATTCGGGAGTACTCTTCAAAACGGCTGGAACGATTGAAGTAGGCAAGGCTCCCAGAAGTTTGCCCCGTGGAAATTCTCCCCGTGGAAGTTCCTGAAATTATCCTCCACTTAGACTAGGGATTCAGGTGTTGGGGTAGGAGCGAATAAGGGAAGCAGAGACGGCACCCTGCGTTCCGAGGAAATCGAATCTCGCTCCCCCAACTCAGCCAGATAAACCCTTCAAGAAGCAATACCAAGATATAATTATCGAACGTACTCACCGAGAAATATAATGTCTAACACAACAGAGAATGAAGACCAACTCGGAACTTCCACTAACTAGCGCCACGGCTCCGATTTAAAATGCCCGGAAAACGAGTTTTTGGTGCTTCATATAGGCTCATATCAAATGTTCCAGAATTTTCTAGTTCATACTCGAACAATCGATCATATCCGGTTCACCGTTTGCTGAGTATAAATTGTGTAGCTAATTTCTAAATTTTATTAATTTAATAAAGAAGTCAAAACCGAGATTAATTTTATTATAAAAACCTTTTTGAATTTATTTATCCCCAAAATTCAATACAAGGACAGGACCACCTTGACTCTATGTCGTAAAATGGTTACTTTATTAGAAATAAGTATTTTATCAAAATAAAAATTGCTGTTTTAAAATATTCAATGTTTTATTTATTTTGCATTTTAATAACCCAATCCCATAGCAATTTATCGCATAAATTATAATAAATTATTAAATATTAAAAATTCGAAATTACGAAATTCGGTTGTATGGAATTGGCAAAACTGCATATATGTCAAACGATCGGTGTCAGTGTCGTGAAACAACAACAATGGCAACAATGGAGGGACTCAACACGCGTTAAGTTATGGAAATTCTGTATTTAATTTACAGAAATCGCGTGACAATATATATATATATATATATATATATATATATATATATATATATATATATATATATATATATATATATATATATATATATATATATATATATATATATATATATATATATATATATATATATATATATATATATATATATATATATATATATATATATATATATATATATATATATATATATATATATATATATATATATATATATATATATATATATATATATATATATATATATATATATATATATATATATATATATATATATATATATATATATATATATATATATATATATATATATATATATATATACATATATATATATATATATATTGATATTTTAAGGGTGTAAATTTTTTAAAATTATTTTCAATAATATATAAAATTAGATTCATGAAAAGTTACTTATCTGGGGTCCTGGTGGACCAGAAACATTTTAACGATAGTTAATGTCCTCTTTAAATACTTAGGGCAGCAGCACCTGTTTCCGCAATTGATAACTTATGATGTTCTTAGTTATTGCAGCCCAATTATTGTATGCCCTTGGATGTAATAAGTATAGGAGGATGGTTTCTGTAACAGAAATGGATGTTAGTAAGTTATTTTAGAAGAAATTATATGACTGAGAATATTTCGACACTAGTCGTATTCATCTCTATGACATTTCACCTCTATGACTTTTCATGAATCTAATTTTATATATATATATATATATATATATATATATATATATATATATATATATATATATATATATATATATATATATATATATATATATATATATATATATATATATATATATATATATATATATATATATATATATATATATATATATATATATATATATATATATATATATATATATATATATATATATATATATATATATATATATATATATATATATTTATATATATATATATATATATATATATATATATATATATATATATGAATTTTAAAGAACTCTAGAAGTGAAATCTATATTTACAACTATAATATTTGATTAAAAACTTTGAAAACAATTAAAAACTTTGGAAATTAATATTTAATACATTTCAAAAACTCTGGAATCTAGCTCAGAACAATGGGACTTTTCTCAGAGGCCGGCTGATCATGAAGGGTCAACAGTCAGACGAGTGGTAGGTAGAAAACAGCAGAGTAGGGTAAGTACGATAAAATTTCAGTGATAGAATGTTCTGGAAAGCGGATTCAAACTTCCCGCCTTCAGCTCTAGGTCGCGGCGACGTCACGTGGTTACGTGGCGGTGACTGGTACGATTTACGCCGTTATCGTATCTTACGGTACGCCGACGAATAGCGGCGCTGGCGATCGACCAACCCGGCTCGGGCTGATCTTCAGGAAAGCTGGAATGGGCGTATTCTTGATTTCTGGAGTTCTTCAGCTGTACCCTTGTACCCCGACCGGCTGGAACGGTTGAATTCGGGAGTACTCTTCAAAACGGCTGGAACGATTGAAGTAGGCAAGGCTCCCAGAAGTTTGCCCCGTGGAAATTCTCCCCGTGGAAGTTCCTGAAATTATCCTCCACTTAGACTAGGGATTCAGGTGTTGGGGTAGGAGCGAATAAGGGAAGCAGAGACGGCACCCTGCGTTCCGAGGAAATCGAATCTCGCTCCCCCAACTCAGCCAGATAAACCCTTCAAGAAGCAATACCAAGATATAATTATCGAACGTACTCACCGAGAAATATAATGTCTAACACAACAGAGAATGAAGACCAACTCGGAACTTCCACTAACTAGCGCCACGGCTCCGATTTAAAATGCCCGGAAAACGAGTTTTTGGTGCTTCATATAGGCTCATATCAAATGTTCCAGAATTTTCTAGTTCATACTCGAACAATCGATCATATCCGGTTCACCGTTTGCTGAGTATAAATTGTGTAGCTAATTTCTAAATTTTATTAATTTAATAAAGAAGTCAAAACCGAGATTAATTTTATTATAAAAACCTTTTTGAATTTATTTATCCCCAAAATTCAATACAAGGACAGGACCACCTTGACTCTATGTCGTAAAATGGTTACTTTATTAGAAATAAGTATTTTATCAAAATAAAAATTGCTGTTTTAAAATATTCAATGTTTTATTTATTTTGCATTTTAATAACCCAATCC